>JBBBJY010000191.1:0-31548 GCA_039654625.1 Rhinogobio ventralis | reverse complement strand
ATATCACACAATTCTGACTATACACACACTTTCTTAATATCACACAATTCTGACGATACACACAATTCTGACTTTATACACACAATTCTGACTTTATGTCACACAATTCTGACATTATATCTCGCAATTCTGACTTTTTATCACACAATTCTGACTTTATACTACACAATTCTGACTATACACACAATTTCTTAATATCACACAATTCTGACTATACACACAATTTCTTAATATCACACAATTCTGACTATACACACACTTTCTTAATATCACACAATTCTGACGATACACACAATTCTGCCTTTATACACACAATTCTGACTTTATGTCACACAATTCTGACATTATATCTCGCAATTCTGACTTTTTATCACACAATTCTGACATAATACACACAATTCTGACATTATACACACAATTCTGACATATCACACAATTCTGACTTTATACACAATTCTGACTTTATACACACAATTCTGACTAAATACACACAATTCTGACATATCACACAATTCTGACTTTATACACAGTTCTGACTTTATACACACAATTCTGACTTTATACACACATTCTGATTTATATCACAATTCTGACTTTATATCACACAATTTCTTTATACACACAATTTCTTAATATCACACAATTCTGACTTTATACACACAATTTCTTAATATCACACAATTCTGAATTTTTACACAATACACACAATTCTGACTTTATACACACAATTCTGATATATATCACAATCTGACTTTATATCAAACAATTTCTTAATATCACACAATTCTGACTATATCACAATTCTGACATCACACAATTCTGATTTTATACACAAAATTCTGACTTTATACACACAATACTGACTTTATACACACATTTCTGACTTTATACAAACAATTCTGACATATCACACAATTCTGACTTTATACACACAATTCTGACTATACACACAATTTCTTAATATCACACAATTCTGACTATACACACAATTTCTTAATATCACACAATTCTGACTATACATACACTTTCTTAATATCACACAATTCTGACTATACACACAATTCTGACTTTATGTCACACAATTCTGACATTATATCTCGCAATTCTGACTTTTTATCACAAAATTCTGACTTTATACACACAATTCTGACTATACACGCAATTTCTTAATATCACACAATTCTGACATTATATCACAATTCTGACTTTATATCACACATTTCTAACTTTACACACACAATACTGACTTTACATACAATTCTGACTTTATACACACAATTTCTTAATATCACACAATTCTGACTTTATACACACAATTTCTTAATATCACACAATTCTCACTTCACATCTCACAATTCTGACTTTATACACACAATTTCTTAATATCACACAATTCTGACTTCATCGCAATTCTGACATATCACACACTTCTGACTTTATACAAACAATTCTGACTTTATATCTCACAATTCTGACATATCACACAATTCTGACTATACACACACAATTTCTTAATATCACACAATTCTGACTTATATACACACATTTCTGACTTTATAAAAACAATTCTGACATATCACACAATTCTGACTATACACACAATTTCTTAATATCACACAATACTGATATTATACACAAAATTTGACATATCACACAATTCTATCTTTATACACACAATTCTGACTTTTTACACACAATTCTGACTTTATACACTAAATTCTGACTTCATATCACAATTCTGACATATCACACAATTCTGACTTTATACCACACAATTCTGACTATACACACAATTTCTTAATATCACACAATTCTGACTATACACACACTTTCTTAATATCACACAATTCTGACGATACACACAATTCTGACTTTATACACACAATTCTGACTTTATGTCACACAATTCTGACATTATATCTCGCAATTCTGACTTTTTATCACACAATTCTGACTTTATACACACAATTCTGACTATACACACAATTTCTTAATATCACACAATTCTGACTATACACACAATTTCTTAATATCACACAATTCTGACTATACACACAATTTCTTAATATCTCACAATTGTGACTTTATACAAACAATTATGACTTTATACCTCACAATTCTGAAATATCATACAATTTCTTAATATCACACAATTCTGACTTTATACATACAAATCTGACTTTATACACACAATTCTGACATATCACACAATTCTGACACATCACACAATTCTGACTTTATACACACAATTCTGACTATATACACACAATTCTGACTTTATATCACACAATTCTGACACATCACACAATTCTGACTTTATACACACAATTCTGACTTTATATCACACAATTTCTTTATACACACAATTCTGACTTTATACACAATTCTGACTTTATACACACAATTCTGACTTTATACACACAATTCTGACATATCACACAATTCTGACTTAATACACAATTCTGACTATATACACACAATTCTGACATTAATACACACAATTCTGACATATCACATTCAAGTCTGACTTTATACACAATTCTGACTTTATATCACACAATTCTGACTTATATACACAATTCTGACTTTATACATACAATTCTGACTTTATACACACAATTCTGACATTATACACACAATTCTGACATATCACACAATTCTGACTTTATACACAATTCTGACTTTATACACACAATTCTGACTAAATACACACAATTCTGACATATCACACAATTCTGACTTTATACACAGTTCTGACTTTATACACACAATTCTGACTTTATACACACAATTCTGATTTATATCACAATTCTGACTTTATATCACACAATTTCTTTATACACACAATTTCTTAATATCACACAATTCTGACTTTATACACACAATTTCTTAATATCACACAATTCTGAATTTTTTACACAATACACACAATTCTGACTTTATACACACAATTCTGATATATATCACAATTCTGACTTTATAATCAAACAATTTCTTAATATCACACAATTCTGACTATATCACAATTCTGACATCACACAATTCTGATTTTATACACAAAATTCTGATTTTATACACACAATACTGACTTTATACACACATTCTGACTTTATACAAACAATTCTGACATATCACACAATTCTGACTTTATACGACACAATTCTGACTATACACACAATTTCTTAATATCACACAATTCTGACTATACACACAATTTCTTAATATCACACAATTCTGACTATACACACACTTTCTTAATATCACACAATTCTGACTATACACACAATTCTGACTTTATGTCACACAATTCTGACATTATATCTCGCAATTCTGACTTTTTATCACAAAATTCTGACTTTATACACACAATTCTGACTATACACGCCAATTTCTTAATATCACACAATTCTGACATTATATCACAATTTTGACTTATATCACACATTTCTAACTTTACACACACAATACTGACTTTACATACAATTCTGACTTTATACACACAATTTCTTAATATCACACAATTCTGACTTTATACACACAATTTCTGACTTTATAGCAAACAATTCTGACATATCACACAATTCTGACTTTATAAACAATTCTGACTTTATACATACAATTCTGACTTTATGACACACAATTCTGACATTATACACACAATTCTGACTATACACACAATTTCTTAATATCACACAATTCTGACTATACACACACTTTCTTAATATCACACAATTCTGACGATACACACAATTCTGACTTTATACACACAATTCTGACTTTATGTCACACAATTCTGACATTATATCTCGCAATTCTGACTTTTTATCACACAATTCTGACTTTATACACACAATTCTGACTATACACACAATTTCTTAATATCACACAATTCTGACTATACACACAATTTCTTAATATCACACAATTCTGACTATACACACACTTTCTTAATATCACACAATTCTGACGATACACACAATTCTGACTTTATACACACAATTCTGACTTTATGTCACACAATTCTGACATTATATCTCGCAATTCTGACTTTTTATCACACAATTCTGACTTTATACACACAATTCTGACATTATACACACAATTCTGACATATCACACTATTCTGACTTTATACACAATTCTGACTTTATACACACAATTCTGACTAAATACACACAATTCTGACATATCACACAATTCTGACTTTATACACAGTTCTGACTTTATACACACAATTCTGACTTTATACACACAATTCTGATTTATATCACAATTCTGACTTTATATCACACAATTTCTTTATACACACAATTTCTTAATATCACACAATTCTGACTTTATACACACAATTTCTTAATATCACACAATTCTGCTTAATATCACACAATTCTGAATTTTTTACACAATACACACAATTCTGACTTTATACACACAATTCTGATATATATCACAATTCTGACTTTATATCAAACAATTTCTTAATATCACACAATTCTGACTATATCACAATTCTGACATCACACAATTCTGATTTTATACACAAAATTCTGACTTTATACACACAATACTGACTTTTATACACACATTTCTGACTTTATACAAACAATTCTGACATATCACACAATTCTGACTTTATACACACAATTCTGACTATACACACAATTTCTTAATATCACACAATTCTGACTATACACACAATTTCTTAATATCACACAATTCTGACTATACACACACTTTCTTAATATCACACAATTCTGACTATACACACAATTCTGACTTTATGTCACACAATTCTGACATTATATCTCGCAATTCTGACTTTTTATCACAAAATTCTGACTTTATACACACAATTCTGACTATACACGCAATTTCTTAATATCACACAATTCTGACATTATATCACAATTCTGACTTTATATCACACATTTCTAACTTTACACACACAATACTGACTTTACATACAATTCTGACTTTATACACACAATTTCTTAATATCACACAATTCTGACTTTATACACACAATTTCTTAATATCACACAATTCTCACTTCACATCTCACAATTCTGACTTTATACACACAATTTCTTAATATCACACAATTCTGACTTCATCGCAATTCTGACATATCACACACTTCTGACTTTATACAAACAATTCTGACTTTATATCTCACAATTCTGACATATCACACAATTCTGACTATACACACAATTTCTTAATATCACACAATTCTGACTTTATACACACATTTCTGACTTTATAAAAACAATTCTGACATATCACACAATTCTGACTATACACACAATTTCTTAATATCACACAATACTGATATTATACACAAAATTTTGACATATCACACAATTCTATCTTTATCCACACAATTCTGACTTTTTACACACAATTCTGACTTTATACACTAAATTCTGACTTCATATCACAATTCTGACATATCACACAATTCTGACTTTATACACACAATTCTGACTATACACACAATTTCTTAATATCACACAATTCTGACTATACACACACTTTCTTAATATCACACAATTCTGACGATACACACAATTCTGACTTTATACACACAATTCTGACTTTATGTCACACAATTCTGACATTATATCTCGCAATTCTGACTTTTTATCACAAATTCTGACTTTATACACACAATTCTGACTATACACGCAATTTCTTAATATCACACAATTCTGACATTATATCACAATTCTGACTTTATATCACACATTTCTAACTTTACACACACAATACTGACTTTACATACAATTCTGACTTTATACAGACAATTTCTTAATATCACACAATTCTGACTTTATACACACAATTTCTTAATATCACACAATTCTCACTTCACATCTCACAATTCTGACTTTATACACACAATTTCTTAATATCACACAATTCTGACTTCATCGCAATTCTGACATATCACACACTTCTGACTTTATACAAACAATTCTGACTTTATATCTCACAATTCTGACATATCACACAATTCTGACTATACACACAATTTCTTAATATCACACAATTCTGACTTTATACACACATTTCTGACTTTATAAAAACAATTCTGACATATCACACAATTCTGACTATACACACAATTTCTTAATATCACACAATACTGATATTATACACAAAATTTTGACATATCACACAATTCTATCTTTATACACACAATTCTGACTTTTTACACACAATTCTGACTTTATACACTAAATTCTGACTTCATATCACAATTCTGACATATCACACAATTCTGACTTTATACACACAATTCTGACTATACACACAATTTCTTAATATCACACAATTCTGACTATACACACACTTTCTTAATATCACACAATTCTGACGATACACACAATTCTGACTTTATACACACAATTCTGACTTTATGTCACACAATTCTGACATTATATCTCGCAATTCTGACTTTTTATCACACAATTCTGACTTTATACACACAATTCTGACTATACACACAATTTCTTAATATCACACAATTCTGACTATACACACAATTTCTTAATATCACACAATTCTGACTATACACACACTTTCTTAATATCACACAATTCTGACAATACACACAATTCTGACTTTATACACACAATTCTGACTTTATGTCACACAATTCTGACATTATATCTCGCAATTCTGACTTTTTATCACACAATTCTGACATAATACACACAATTCTGACATTATACACACAATTCTGACATATCACACAATTCTGACTTTATACACAATTCTGACTTTATACACACAATTCTGACTAAATACACACAATTCTGACATATCACACAATTCTGACTTTATACACAGTTCTGACTTTATACACACAATTCTGACTTTATACACACAATTCTGATTTATATCACAATTCTGACTTTATATCACACAATTTCTTTATACACACAATTTCTTAATATCACACAATTCTGACTTTATACACACAATTTCTTAATATCACACAATTCTGAATTTTTTACACAATACACACAATTCTGACTTTATACACACAATTCTGATATATATCACAATTCTGACTTTATATCAAACAATTTCTTAATATCACACAATTCTGACTATATCACAATTCTGACATCACACAATTCTGATTTTATACACAAAATTCTGACTTTATACACACAATACTGACTTTATACACACATTTCTGACTTTATACAAACAATTCTGACATATCACACAATTCTGACTTTATACACACAATTCTGACTATACACACAATTTCTTAATATCACACAATTCTGACTATACACACAATTTCTTAATATCACACAATTCTGACTATACATACACTTTCTTAATATCACACAATTCTGACTATACACACAATTCTGACTTTATGTCACACAATTCTGACATTATATCTCGCAATTCTGACTTTTTATCACAAAATTCTGACTTTATACACACAATTCTGACTATACACGCAATTTCTTAATATCACACAATTCTGACATTATATCACAATTCTGACTTTATATCACACATTTCTAACTTTACACACACAATACTGACTTTACATACAATTCTGACTTTATACACACAATTTCTTAATATCACACAATTCTGACTTTATACACACAATTTCTTAATATCACACAATTCTCACTTCACATCTCACAATTCTGACTTTATACACACAATTTCTTAATATCACACAATTCTGACTTCATCGCAATTCTGACATATCACACACTTCTGACTTTATACAAACAATTCTGACTTTATATCTCACAATTCTGACATATCACACAATTCTGACTATACACACAATTTCTTAATATCACACAATTCTGACTTTATACACACATTTCTGACTTTATAAAAACAATTCTGACATATCACACAATTCTGACTATACACACAATTTCTTAATATCACACAATACTGATATTATACACAAAATTTTGACATATCACACAATTCTATCTTTATACACACAATTCTGACTTTTTACACACAATTCTGACTTTATACACTAAATTCTGACTTCATATCACAATTCTGACATATCACACAATTCTGACTTTATACACACAATTCTGACTATACACACAATTTCTTAATATCACACAATTCTGACTATACACACACTTTCTTAATATCACACAATTCTGACGATACACACAATTCTGACTTTATACACACAATTCTGACTTTATGTCACACAATTCTGACATTATATCTCGCAATTCTGACTTTTTATCACACAATTCTGACTTTATACACACAATTCTGACTATACACACAATTTCTTAATATCACACAATTCTGACTATACACACAATTTCTTAATATCACACAATTCTGACTATACACACAATTTCTTAATATCTCACAATTGTGACTTTATACAAACAATTATGACTTTATACCTCACAATTCTGAAATATCATACAATTTCTTAATATCACACAATTCTGACTTTATACATACAAATCTGACTTTATACACACAATTCTGACATATCACACAATTCTGACACATCACACAATTCTGACTTTATACACACAATTCTGACTATATACACACAATTCTGACTTTATATCACACAATTCTGACACATCACACAATTCTGACTTTATACACACAATTCTGACTTTATATCACACAATTTCTTTATACACACAATTCTGACTTTATACACAATTCTGACTTTATACACACAATTCTGACTTTATACACACAATTCTGACATATCACACAATTCTGACTTTATACACAATTCTGACTATATACACACAATTCTGACATTATACACACAATTCTGACATATCACACAATTCTGACTTTATACACAATTCTGACTTTATATCACACAATTCTGACTTTATACACAATTCTGACTTTATACATACAATTCTGACTTTATACACACAATTCTGACATTATACACACAATTCTGACATATCACACAATTCTGACTTTATACACAATTCTGACTTTATACACACAATTCTGACTAAATACACACAATTCTGACATATCACACAATTCTGGACTTTATACACAGTTCTGACTTTATACACACAATTCTGACTTTATACACACAATTCTGATTTATATCACAATTCTGACTTTATATCACACAATTTCTTTATACACACAATTTCTTAATATCACACAATTCTGACTTTATACACACAATTTCTTATATCACACAATTCTGAATTTTTTACACAATACACACAATTCTGACTTTATACACACAATTCTGATATATATCACAATTCTGACTTTATATCAAACAATTTCTTAATATCACACAATTCTGACTATATCACAATTCTGACATCACACAATTCTGATTTTATACACAAAATTCTGACTTTATACACACAATACTGACTTTATACACACATTTCTGACTTTATACAAACAATTCTGACATATCACACAATTCTGACTTTATACACAGTTCTGACTTTATACACACAATTCTGACTTTATACACACAATTCTGATTTATATCACAATTCTGACTTCATCGCAATTCTGACATATCACACACTTCTGACTTTATACAAACAATTCTGACTTTATATCTCACAATTCTGACATATCACACAATTCTGACTATACACACAATTTCTTAATATCACACAATTCTGACTTTATACACACATTTCTGACTTTATAAAAACAATTCTGACATATCACACAATTCTGACTATACACACAATTTCTTAATATCACACAATACTGATATTATACACAAAATTTTGACATATCACACAATTCTATCTTTATCCACACAATTCTGACTTTTTACACACAATTCTGACTTTATACACTAAATTCTGACTTCATATCACAATTCTGACATATCACACAATTCTGACTTTATACACACAATTCTGACTATACACACAATTTCTTAATATCACACAATTCTGACTATACACACACTTTCTTAATATCACACAATTCTGACGATACACACAATTCTGACTTTATACACACAATTCTGACTTTATGTCACACAATTCTGACATTATATCTCGCAATTCTGACTTTTTATCACACAATTCTGACTTTATACACACAATTCTGACTATACACACAATTTCTTAATATCACACAATTCTGACTATACACACAATTTCTTAATATCACACAATTCTGACTATACACACAATTTCTTAATATCTCACAATTGTGACTTTATACAAACAAGTATGACTTTATACCTCACAATTCTGAAATATCATACAATTTCTTAATATCACACAATTCTGACTTTATACATACAAATCTGACTTTATACACACAATTCTGACATATCACACAATTCTGACACATCACACAATTCTGACTTTATACACACAATTCTGACTATATACACACAATTCTGACTTTATATCACACAATTCTGACACATCACACAATTCTGACTTTATACACACAATTCTGACTTTATATCACACAATTTCTTTATACACACAATTCTGACTTTATACACAATTCTGACTTTATACACACAATTCTGACTTTATACACACAATTCTGACATATCACACAATTCTGACTTTATACACAATTCTGACTATATACACACAATTCTGACATTATACACACAATTCTGACATATCACACAATTCTGACTTTATACACAATTCTGACTTTATATCACACAATTCTGACTTTATACACAATTCTGACTTTATACATACAATTCTGACTTTATACACACAATTCTGACATTATACACACAATTCTGACATAACACACAATTCTGACTTTATACACAATTCTGACTTTATACACACAATTCTGACTAAATACACACAATTCTGACATATCACACAATTCTGACTTTATACACAGTTCTGACTTTATACACACAATTCTGACTTTATACACACAATTCTGATTTATATCACAATTCTGACTTTATATCACACAATTTCTTTATACACACAATTTCTTAATATCACACAATTCTGACTTTATACACACAATTTCTTAATATCACACAATTCTGAATTTTTTACACAATACACACAATTCTGACTTTATACACACAATTCTGATATATATCACAATTCTGACTTTATATCAAACAATTTCTTAATATCACACAATTCTGACTTTATACACACAATTCTGATATATATCACAATTCTGACTTTATATCAAACAATTTCTTAATATCACACAATTCTGATTTTATACACAAAATTCTGACTTTATACACACAATACTGACTTTATACACACATTTCTGACTTTATACAAACAATTCTGACATATCACACAATTCTGACTTTATACACACAATTCTGACTATACACACAATTTCTTAATATCACACAATTCTGACTATACACACAATTTCTTAATATCACACAATTCTGACTATACACACACTTTCTTAATATCACACAATTCTGACTATACACACAATTCTGACTTTATGTCACACAATTCTGACATTATATCTCGCAATTCTGACTTTTTATCACAAAATTCTGACTTTATACACACAATTCTGACTATACACGCAATTTCTTAATATCACACAATTCTGACATTATATCACAATTCTGACTTTATATCACACATTTCTAACTTTACACACACAATACTGACTTTACATACAATTCTGACTTTATACACACAATTTCTTAATATCACACAATTCTGACTTTATACACACAATTTCTGACTTTATACAAACAATTCTGACATATCACACAATTCTGACTTTATAAACAATTCTGACTTTATACATACAATTCTGACTTTATACACACAATTCTGACATTATACACACAATTCTGACATATCACACAATTCTGACTTTATACACAATTCTGACTTTATACACACAATTCTGACTATATACACACAATTCTGACATATCACACAATTCTGACTTTATACACAGTTCTGACTTTATACATACAATTCTGACTTTATACACACAATTCTGACATTATACACACAATTCTGACATATTACACAATTCTGACTTTATACACAATTCTGACTTTATACACACAATTCTGACTATATACACACAATTCTGACATATCACACAATTCTGACTTTATACACAGTTCTGACTTTATACACACAATTCTGACTTTATACACACAATTCTGATTTATATCACAATTCTGGCTTTATATCACACAATTTCTTTATACACACAATTTCTTAATATCACACAATTCTGACTTTATACACACAATTCTGACTTTATACACAATTCTGACTTTATACACACAATTCTGACTTTATACATACAATTCTGACTTTATACACACAATTCTGACATTATACACACAATTCTGACATTATACACACAATTCTGACATATCACACAATTCTGACTTTATACACAATTCTGACTTTATACACACAATTCTGACTATATACACACAATTCTGACATATCACACAATTCTGACTTTATACACAGTTCTGACTTTATACACACAATTCTGACTTTATACACACAATTCTGATTTATATCACAATTCTGACTTTATATCACACAATTTCTTTATACACACAATTTCTTAATATCACACAATTCTGACTTTATACACACAATTTCTTAATATCACACAATTCTGAATTTTTTACACAATTCTGACTTTATACACACAATTCTGATATATATCACAATTCTGACTTTATATCAAACAATTTCTTAATATCACACAATTCTGACTATATCACAATTCTGACATCACACAATTCTGATTTTATACACAAAATTCTGACTTTATACACACAATTTTGACTTTATACACACAATTCTGACATTATATCTCGCAATTCTGACTTTTTATCACACAATTCTGACTTTAATCACACAATTCTGACTATACACACAATTTCTTAATATCACACAATTCTGACTATACACACAATTTCTTAATATCTCACAATTGTGACTTTATACAAACAATTATGACTTTATACCTCACAATTCTGAAATATCATACAATTTCTTAATATCACACAATTCTGACTTTATACATACAAATCTGACTTTATACACACAATTCTGACATATCACACAATTCTGACACATCACACAATTCTGACTTTATACACACAATTCTGACTATATACACACAATTCTTACATATCACACAATTCTGACTTTATACACAGTTCTGACTTTATACACACAATTCTGACTTTATATCCCACAATTTCTTTATACACACAATTCTGACTTTATACACAATTCTGACTTTATACACACAATTCTGACTTTATACACACAATTCTGACATATCACACAATTATGACTTTATACACAATTCTGACTATATACACACAATTCTGACATTATACACACAATTCTGACATATCACACAATTCTGACTTTATACACAATTCTGACTTTATATCACACAATTCTGACTTTATACACAATTCTGACTTTATACACACAATTCTGACTTTATACACACAATTCTGACATTATACACACAATTCTGACATATCACCCAATTCTGACTTTATACACAATTCTGACTTTATACACACAATTCTGACTAAATACACACAATTCTGACATATCACACAATTCTGACTTTATACACAGTTCTGACTTTATACACACAATTCTGACTTTATACACACAATTCTGACATATCACACAATTCTGACTTTATACACACAATTCTGACTATACACACAATTTCTTAATATCACACAATTCTGACTATACACACAATTTCTTAATATCACACAATTCTGACTATACACACACTTTCTTAATATCACAAAATTCTGACTTCATATCTCACAATTCTGATTTTATACACACAATTCTGACTTTATACACACAATTTCTTAATATCACACAATTCTGACTTCATATCTCACAATTCTGACTTCACATCTCACAATTCTGACTTTATACACACAATTTCTTAATATCACACAATTCTGACTTCATCGCAATTCTGACATATCACACACTTCTGACTCTATACAAACAATTCTGACTTTATATCTCACAATTCTGACATATCACACAATTCTGACTATACACACAATTTCTTAATATCACACAATTCTGACTTTATACACACATTTCTGACTTTATAAAAACAATTCTGACATATCACACAATTCTGACTATACACACAATTTCTTAATATCACACAATTCTGATATTATACACAAAATTTTGACATATCACACAATTCTGACTATACACACAATTTCTTAATATCACACAATACTGATATTATACACAAAATTTTGACATATCACACAATTCTATCTTTATACACACAATTCTGACTTTATACACTAAATTCTGACTTCATATCACAATTCTGACATATCACACAATTCTGACTTTATACACACAATTTTGACTATACACACAATTTCTTAATATCACAAAATTCTAACTTCATATCTCACAATTCTGACTTTTTATCAAACAATTCTGACTTTATATCACACAATTCTGACTATACACACAATTTCTTAATATCACACAATTCTGATATTATATCTCGCAATTCTGACTTTTTATCACACAATTCTGACTTTATACACACAATTCTGACTATACACACAATTTCTTAATATCACACAATTCTGACTATACACACAATTTCTTAATATCACACAATTCTGACTATACACACAATTTCTTAATATCTCACAATTGTGACTTTATACAAACAATTATGACTTCATACCTCACAATTCTGAAATATCATACAATTTCTTAATATCACAATTCTGACATTATATCTCGCAATTCTGACATTATATCACACAATTCTGACTTTATACACACAATTCTGACTTTATACATACAATTCTGACTTTATACACACAATTCTGACATATCACACAATTCTGACATATCACACAATTCTGACTTTATACACACAATTCTGACTATATACACACAATTCTTACATATCACACAATTCTGACTTTATACACAGTTCTGACTTATACACACAATTCTGACTTTATACACACAATTTCTTAATATCACACAATTCTCACTTCACATCTCACAATTCTGACTTTATACACACAATTTCTTAATATCACACAATTCTGACTTCATCGCAATTCTGACATATCACACACTTCTGACTTTATACAAACAATTCTGACTTTATATCTCACAATTCTGACATATCACACAATTCTGACTATACACACAATTTCTTAATATCACACAATTCTGACTTTATACACACATTTCTGACTTTATACACACAATTCTGACTTTATAAAAACAATTCTGACATATCACACACTTCTGACTTTATACAAACAATTCTGACTTTATAAAAACAATTCTGACATATCACACAATTCTGACTATACACACAATTTCTTAATATCACACAATTCTGACTTTATACACACATTTCTGACTTTATACACACAATTCTGACTTTATAAAAACAATTCTGACATATCACACACTTCTGACTTTATACAAACAATTCTGACTTTATAAAAACAATTCTGACATATCACACAATTCTGACTATACACACAATTTCTTAATATCACACAATACTGATATTATACACAAAATTTTGACATATCACACAATTCTATCTTTATACACACAATTCTGACTTTATACACACAATTCTGACTTTATACACTAAATTCTGACTTCATATCACAATTCTGACATATCACACAATTCTGACTTTATACACACAATTCTGACTATACACACAATTTCTTAATATCACACAATTCTGACTATACACACACTTTCTTAATATCACACAATTCTAACTATACACACAATTCTGACTTTATACACACAATTCTGACTTTATGTCACACAATTCTGACATTATATCTCGCAATTCTGACTTTTTATCACACAATTCTGACTTTATACACACAATTCTGACTATACACACAATTTCTTAATATCACACAATTCTGACTATACACACAATTTCTTAATATCACACAATTCTGACTATACACACAATTTCTTAATATCTCACAATTGTGACTTTATACAAACAATTATGACTTTATACCTCACAATTCTGAAATATCATACAATTTCTTAATATCACACAATTCTGACTTTATACATACAAATCTGACTTTATACACACAATTCTGACATATCACACAATTCTGACACATCACACAATTCTGACTTTATACACACAATTCTGACTATATACACACAATTCTTACATATCACACAATTCTGACTTTATACACAGTTCTGACTTTATACACACAATTCTGACTTTATATCCCACAATTTCTTTATACACACAATTCTGACTTTATACACAATTCTGACTTTATACACACAATTCTGACTTTATACACACAATTCTGACATATCACACAATTCTGACTTTATACACAATTCTGACTATATACACACAATTCTGACATTATACACACAATTCTGACATATCACACAATTCTGACTTTATACACAATTCTGACTTTATATCACACAATTCTGACTTTATACACAATTCTGACTTTATACATACAATTCTGACTTTATACACACAATTCTGACATTATACACACAATTCTGACATATCACACAATTCTGACTTTATACACAATTCTGACTTTATACACACAATTCTGACTAAATACACACAATTCTGACATATCACACAATTCTGACTTTATACACAGTTCTGACTTTATACACACAATTCTGACTTTATACACACAATTCTGATTTATATCACAATTCTGACTTTATACACACAATTCTGACTTTATACACACAATTTCTTAATATCACACAATTCTGACTTTATACACACAATTTCTTAATATCACACAATTCTGAATTTTTTACACAATACACACAATTCTGACTTTATACACACAATTCTGATATATATCACAATTCTGACTTTATATCAAACAATTTCTTAATATCACACAATTCTGACTATATCACAATTCTGACATCACACAATTCTGATTTTATACACAAAATTCTGACTTTATACACACAATACTGACTTTATACACACATTTCTGACTTTATACAAACAATTCTGACATATCACACAATTCTGACTTTATACACACAATTCTGACTATACACACAATTTCTTAATATCACACAATTCTGACTATACACACACTTTCTTAATATCACACAATTCTGACTATATACACAATTCTGACTTTATGTCACACAATTCTGACATTATATCTCGCAATTCTGACTTTTTATCACAAAATTCTGACTTTATACACACAATTCTGACTATACACGCAATTTCTTAATATCACACAATTCTGACATTATATCACAATTCTGACTTTATATCACACATTTCTAACTTTACACACACAATACTGACTTTACATACAATTCTGTCTTTATACACACAATTTCTTAATATCACACAATTCTGACTTTATACACACAATTTCTGACTTTATACAAACAATTCTGACATATCACACAATTCTGACTTTATAAACAATTCTGACTTTATACATACAATTCTGACTTTATACACACAATTCTGACATTATACACACAATTCTGACATATCACACAATTCTGACTTTATACACAATTCTGACTTTATACACACAATTCTGACTATATACACACAATTCTGACATATCACACAATTCTGACTTTATACACAGTTCTGACTTTATACACACAATTCTGACTTTATACACACAATTCTGATTTATATCACAATTCTGACTTTATACACACAATTTCTTAATATCACACAATTCTGACTTTATACACACAATTTCTTAATATCACACAATACTGACTTTATACATACAATTCTGACTTTATACACACAATTCTGATATATATCACAATTCTGACTTTATACACACAATTTCTTAATATCACACAATTCTGACTTTATACACACAATTTCTGACTTTATACACACAATTCTGATTTATATCACAATTCTGACGTTATATCACACAAGTTCTTAATATCACACAATTCTGACTTTATACACACAATTTCTTAATATCACACAATTCTGACTTTTTATCACAATTTTGACTTTATACACACAATTCTGATTTTATACACACAATTCTGATATATATCACAATTTTGACTTTATATCAAACAATTTCTTAATATCACACAATTCTGACTTTATATCACAATTCTGACATCACACAATTCTGATTTTATACACACAATTCTGACTATACACACAATACTGACTTTATACACAAAATTCTGACTTTATACACAGTTTCTTAATATCACACAATTCTGACTTTATACACACAATTCTGACTATACACACAATTTCTTAATATCACACAATTCTGACTATACACACAATTTCTTAATATCACACAACTTCTTAATATCACACAATTCTGACATTATATCACAATTCTGACTTTATATCACATATTTCTAACTTTACACACACAATACTGACTTTACATACAATTCTGACTTTATACACACAATTTCTTAATATCACACAATTCTGACTTTATACACACAATACTGACTTTACATACAATTCTGACTTTATACACACAATTTCTTAATATCACACAATACTGACTTTACATACAATTCTGACTTTATACACACAATTCTGACTTTGTATCACACAATTCTGATTTATATCACAATTCTGACTTTATATCACACAATTTCTTAATATCACACAATTCTGATTTATATCACAATTCTGACTTTATACACACAATTCTGACTTTGTATCACACAATTCTGACTTTATACACACAATTCTGACTTTATATCGCACAATTCTGACTTTTTGTATCACAATTCTGACTTTATACACAATACTGACTTTATACACACAATTCTGACTTTATACATACAATTCTGACTTTATACACAATTCTGACATATCACACAATTCTGACTTTATACACACAATTCTGACTATATACACACAATTCTGACATATCACACAATTCTGACTTTATACACACAATTCTGATTTACACTCACCTAAAGGATTATTAGGAACACCATACTAATACTGTGTTTGACCCCCTTTCGCCTTCAGAACTGCCTTAATTCTACGTGGCATTGATTCAACAAGGAGCTGAAAGCATTCTTTAGAAATGTTGGCCCATATTGATTGGATAGCATCTTGCAGTTGATGGAGATTTGTGGGATGCACATCCAGGGCACGAAGCTCCCGTTCCACCACATCCCAAAGATGCTCTATTGGGTTGAGATCTGGTGACTGTGGGGGCCATTTTAGTACAGTGAACTCATTGTCATGTTCAAGAAACCAATTTGAAATGATTCAAGCTTTGTGACATGGTGCATTATCCTGCTGGAAGTAGCCATCAGAGGATGGGTACATGGTGGTCATAAAGGGATGGACATGGTCAGAAACAATGCTCAGGTAGGCCGTGGCATTTAAACGATGCCCAATTGGCACTAAGGGGCCTAAAGTGTGCCAAGAAAACATCCCCCACACATTACACCACCACCACCAGCCTGCACAGTGGTAACAAGGCATGATGGATCCATGTTCTCATTCTGTTTACGCCAAATTCTGACTCTACCATCTGAATGTCTCAACAGAAATCGAGACTCATCAGACCAGGCAACATTTTTCCAGTCTTCAACTGTCCAATTTTGGTGAGCTCGTGCAAATTGTAGCCTCTTTTTCCTATTTGTAGTGGAGATGAGTGGTACCCGGTGGGGTCTTCTGCTGTTGTAGCCCATCCGCCTCAAGGTTGTGCGTGTTGTGGCTTCACAAATGCTTTGCTGCATACCTCGGTTGTAACGAGTGGTTATTTCAGTCAAAGTTGCTCTTCTATCAGCTTGAATCAGTCGGCCCACTCTCCTCTGACCTCTAGCATCAACAAGGCATTTTCGCCCACAGGACTGCCACATACTGGATGTTTTTCCCTTTTCACACCATTCTTTGTAAACTCTAGAAATGGTTGTGCGTGAAAATCCCAGTAACTGAGCAGATTGTGAAATACTCAGACCGGCCCGTCTGGCACCAACAACCATGCCACGCTCAAAATTGCTTAAATCACCTTTCTTTCCCATTCTGACATTCAGTTTGGAGTTCAGGAGATTGTCTTGACCAGGACCACACCCCTAAATGCATTGAAGCAACTGCCATGTGATTGGTTGATTAGATAATTGCATTAATGAGAAATTGAACAGGTGTTCCTAATAATCCTTTAGGTGAGTGTATATCACAATTCTGACTTTATATCACACAATTTCTTTATACACACAATTTCTTAATATCACACAATTCTGACTTTATACACACAATTTCTTAATATCACACAATTCTGACTTTTTATCACAATTTTGACTTTATACACGCAATACTGACTTTATACATACAATTCTGACTTTATACACAATTCTGACTTTATATCAAACAATTTCTTAATATCACACAATTCTGACTTTATATCACAATTCTGACATCACACAATTCTGATTTTACACACACAATTCTGACTTTATACATACAATACTGACTTTATACACAAAATTCTGACTTTATACACAATTTCTTAATATCACACAATTCTGACTTTATACACACAATTCTGACTATACACACAATTTCTTAATATCACACAATTCTGACTATACACACAATTTCTTAATATCACACAATTCTGACTATACACACAATTTCTTAGTATCACACAATTCTGACTATACACACAATTTCTTAATATCACACAATTCTGACTATACACACACTTTCTTAATATCACACAATTCTGACTATACACACAATTCTGACTATACACACAATTCTGACATATCACACAATTCTGACTATACACACAATTTCTTAATATCACACAATTCTGACTTTATATCTCACAATTCTGACTTTATACACACAATTCTGACTTTTTATCACACAATACTGACTTTATATCACACAATTCTGACTTTATACACACAATTCTGACTTTATATCTCACAATTCTGACTTTTTATCACACAATACTGACTTTATATCACACAATACTGACTTAATATCACACAATTCTGACTATACACACACTTTCTTAATATCACACAATTCTGACTATACACACAATTCTGACTATGTCACACAATTCTGACATTATATCTCACAATTCTGACTTTTTATCACAAAATTCTGACTTTATACACACAATTCTGACTATACACGCAATTTCTTAATATCACACAATTCTGACATTATATCACAATTCTGACTTTATATCACACATTTCTAACTTTACACACACAATACTGACTTTACATACAATTCTGACTTTATACACACAATTTCTTAATATCACACAATTCTGACTTTATACACACAATTTCTGACTTTATACAAACAATTCTGACATATCACACAATTCTGACTTTATACACAATTCTGACTTTATACATACAATTCTGACTTTATACACACAATTCTGACATTAAACACACAATTCTGACATATCACACAATTCTGACTTTATACACAGTTCTGACTTTATACACACAATTCTGACTTTATACACAATTCTGACTTTATACACACAATTCTGACTTTATACACACAATTTCTGACTTTATACAAACAATTCTGACATATCACACAATTCTGACTTTATACACAATTCTGACTTTATACATACAATTCTGACTTTATACACACAATTCTGACATTAAACACACAATTCTGACATATCACACAATTCTGACTTTATACACAGTTCTGACTTTATACACACAATTCTGACTTTATACACAATTCTGACTTTATACACACAATTCTGACTTTATACACACAATTCTGACATTAAACACACAATTCTGACATATCACACAATTCTGACTTTATACACAGTTCTGACTTTATACACACAATTCTGACTTTATACACACAATTCTGATTTATATCACAATTCTGACTTTATATCACACAATTTCTTTATACACACAATTTCTTAATATCACACAATTCTGACTTTATACACACAATTTCTTAATATCACACAATTCTGAATTTTTTACACAATACACACAATTCTGACTTTATACACACAATTCTGATATATATCACAATTCTGACTTTATATCAAACAATTTCTTAATATCACACAATTCTGACTATATCACAATTCTGACATCACACAATTCTGATTTTATACACAAAATTCTGACTTTATACACACAATACTGACTTTATACACACATTTCTGACTTTATACAAACAATTCTGACATATCACACAATTCTGACTTTATACACAATTCTGACTTTATACATACAATTCTGACTTTATACACACAATTCTGACATTAAACACACAATTCTGACATATCACACAATTCTGACTTTATACACAGTTCTGACTTTATACACACAATTCTGACTTTATACACACAATTCTGACATTAAACACACAATTCTGACATATCACACAATTCTGACTTTATACACAGTTCTGACTTTATACACACAATTCTGACTTTATACACAATTCTGACTTTATACACACAATTCTGACTTTATACACAATTCTGACTTTATACACACAATTCTGACTTTATACACACAATTTCTGACTTTATACAAACAATTCTGACATATCACACAATTCTGACTTTATACACAATTCTGACTTTATACATACAATTCTGACTTTATACACACAATTCTGACATTAAACACACAATTCTGACATATCACACAATTCTGACTTTATACACAGTTCTGACTTTATACACACAATTCTGACTTTATACACAATTCTGACTTTATACACACAATTCTGACTTTATACACACAATTCTGACATTAAACACACAATTCTGACATATCACACAATTCTGACTTTATACACAGTTCTGACTTTATACACACAATTCTGACTTTATACACACAATTCTGATTTATATCACAATTCTGACTTTATATCACACAATTTCTTTATACACACAATTTCTTAATATCACACAATTCTGACTTTATACACACAATTTCTTAATATCACACAATTCTGAATTTTTTACACAATACACACAATTCTGACTTTATACACACAATTCTGATATATATCACAATTCTGACTTTATATCAAACAATATCTTAATATCACACAATTCTGACTATATCACAATTCTGACATCACACAATTCTGATTTTATACACAAAATTCTGACTTTATACACACAATACTGACTTTATACACACATTTCTGACTTTATACAAACAATTCTGACATATCACACAATTCTGACTTTATACACAATTCTGACTTTATACATACAATTCTGACTTTATACACACAATTCTGACATTAAACACACAATTCTGACATATCACACAATTCTGACATTATACACAGTTCTGACTTTATACACACAATTCTGACTTTATACACACAATTCTGATTTATATCACAATTCTGACTTTATATCACACAATTTCTTTATACACACAATTTCTTAATATCACACAATTCTGACTTTATACACACAATTTCTTAATATCACACAATTCTGAATTTTTTACACAATACACACAATTCTGACTTTATACACACAATTCTGATATATATCACAATTCTGACTTTATATCAAACAATTTCTTAATATCACACAATTCTGACTATATCACAATTCTGACATCACACAATTCTGATTTTATACACAAAATTCTGACTTTATACACACAATACTGACTTTATACACACATTTCTGACTTTATACAAACAATTCTGACATATCACACAATTCTGACTTTATACACACAATTCTGACTATACACACAATTTCTTAATATCACACAATTCTGACTATACACACAATTTCTTAATATCACACAATTCTGACTATACACACACTTTCTTAATATCACACAATTCTGACTATACACACAATTCTGACTTTATGTCACACAATTCTGACATTATATCTCGCAATTCTGACTTTTTATCACAAAATTCTGACTTTATACACACAATTCTGACTATACACGCAATTTCTTAATATCACACAATTCTGACATTATATCACAATTCTGACTTTATATCACACATTTCTAACTTTACACACACAATACTGACTTTACATACAATTCTGACTTTATACACACAATTTCTTAATATCACACAATTCTGACTTTATACACACAATTTCTGACTTTATACAAACAATTCTGACATATCACACAATTCTGACTTTATACACAATTCTGACTTTATACATACAATTCTGACTTTATACACACAATTCTGACATTATACACACAATTCTGACATATCACACAATTCTGACTTTATACACAATTCTGACTTTATACACACAATTCTGACTATATACACACAATTCTGACATATCACACAATTCTGACTTTATACACAGTTCTGACTTTATACACACAATTCTGACTTTATACACACAATTCTGATTTATATCACAATTCTGACTTTATACACACAATTTCTTAATATCACACAATTCTGACTTTATACACACAATTTCTTAATATCACACAATACTGACTTTATACATACAATTCTGACTTTATACACACAATTCTGATATATATATCACAATTCTGACTTTATACACACAATTTCTTAATATCACACAATTCTGACTTCACATCTCACAATTCTGACTTCACATCACACAATTCTGACTATACACACAATTTCTTAATATCACACAATTCTGACTTTATATCTCACAATTCTGACTTTATACACACAATTCTGACTTTTTATCACACAATACTGACTTTATATCACACAATTCTGACTTTATACACACAATTCTGACTTTATATCTCACAATTCTGACTTTTTATCACACAATACTGACTTTATATCACACAATACTGACTTTATATCACACAATTCTGACTATACACACAATTTCTTAATATCACACAATTCTGACTATACACACACTTTCTTAATATCACACAATTCTGACTATACACACAATTCTGACTATGTCACACAATTCTGACATTATATCTCACAATTCTGACTTTTTATCACAAAATTCTGACTTTATACACACAATTCTGACTATACACGCAATTTCTTAATATCACACAATTCTGACATTATATCACAATTCTGACTTTATATCACACATTTCTAACTTTACACACACAATACTGACTTTACATACAATTCTGACTTTATACACACAATTTCTTAATATCACACAATTCTGACTTTATACACACAATTTCTGACTTTATACAAACAATTCTGACATATCACACAATTCTGACTTTATACACAATTCTGACTTTATACATACAATTCTGACTTTATACACACAATTCTGACATTAAACACACAATTCTGACATATCACACAATTCTGACTTTATACACAGTTCTGACTTTATACACACAATTCTGACTATATACACACAATTCTGACATATCACACAATTCTGACTTTATACACAGTTCTGACTTTATACACACAATTCTGACTTTATACACAATTCTGACTTTTTATCACACAATACTGACTTTATATCACACAATTCTGACTTTATACACACAATTCTGACTTTATATTACAATTCTGACTTTTTATCACACAATACTGACTTTATATCACACAATACTGACTTTATATCACACAATTCTGACTATACACACAATTTCTTAATATCACACAATTCTGACTATACACACACTTTCTTAATATCACACAATTCTGACTATACACACAATTCTGACTATGTCACACAATTCTGACATTATATCTCACAATTCTGACTTTTTATCACAAAATTCTGACTTTATACACACAATTCTGACTATACACGCAATTTCTTAATATCACACAATTCTGACATTATATCACAATTCTGACTTTATATCACACATTTCTAACTTTACACACACAATACTGACTTTACATACAATTCTGACTTTATACACACAATTTCTTAATATCACACAATTCTGACTTTATACACACAATTTCTGACTTTATACAAACAATTCTGACATATCACACAATTCTGACTTTATACACAATTCTGACTTTATACATACAATTCTGACTTTATACACACAATTCTGACATTAAACACACAATTCTGACATATCACACAATTCTGACTTTATACACAGTTCTGACTTTATACACACAATTCTGACTATATACACACAATTCTGACATATCACACAATTCTGACTTTATACACAGTTCTGACTTTATACACACAATTCTGACTTTATACACAATTCTGACTTTATACACACAATTCTGACTTTATACACACAATTCTGACATTAAACACACAATTCTGACATATCACACAATTCTGACTTTATACACAGTTCTGACTTTATACACACAATTCTGACTTTATACACACAATTCTGACTTTATACACACAATTCTGATTTATATCACACAATTTCTTTATACACACAATTTCTTAATATCACACAATTCTGACTTTATACACACAATTTCTTAATATCACACAATTCTGAATTTTTTACACAATACACACAATTCTGACTTTATACACACAATTCTGATATATATCACAATTCTGACTTTATATCAAACAATTTCTTAATATCACACAATTCTGACTATATCACAATTCTGACATCACACAATTCTGATTTTATACACAAAATTCTGACTTTATACACACAATACTGACTTTATACACACATTTCTGACTTTATACAAACAATTCTGACATATCACACAATTCTGACTTTATACACAATTCTGACTTTATACACACAATTCTGACATTAAACACACAATTCTGACATATCACACAATTCTGACTTTATACACAGTTCTGACTTTATACACACAATTCTGACTTTATACACACAATTCTGATTTATATCACAATTCTGACTTTATATCACACAATTTCTTTATACACACAATTTCTTAATATCACACAATTCTGACTTTATACACACAATTTCTTAATATCACACAATTCTGAATTTTTTACACAATACACACAATTCTGACTTTATACACACAATTCTGATATATATCACAATTCTGACTTTATATCAAACAATTTCTTAATATCACACAATTCTGACTATATCACAATTCTGACATCACACAATTCTGATTTTATACACAAAATTCTGACTTTATACACACAATACTGACTTTATACACACATTTCTGACTTTATACAAACAATTCTGACATATCACACAATTCTGACTTTATACACACAATTCTGACTATACACACAATTTCTTAATATCACACAATTCTGACTATACACACACTTTCTTAATATCACACAATTCTGACTATACACACAATTCTGACTTTATGTCACACAATTCTGACATTATATCTCGCAATTCTGACTTTTTATCACAAAATTCTGACTTTATACACACAATTCTGACTATACACGCAATTTCTTAATATCACACAATTCTGACATTATATCACAATTCTGACTTTATATCACACATTTCTAACTTTACACACACAATACTGACTTTACATACAATTCTGACTTTATACACACAATTTCTTAATATCACACAATTCTGACTTTATACACACAATTTCTGACTTTATACAAACAATTCTGACATATCACACAATTCTGACTTTATACACAATTCTGACTTTATACATACAATTCTGACTTTATACACACAATTCTGACATTATACACACAATTCTGACATATCACACAATTCTGACTTTATACACAATTCTGACTTTATACACACAATTCTGACTATATACACACAATTCTGACATATCACACAATTCTGACTTTATACACAGTTCTGACTTTATACACACAATTCTGACTTTATACACACAATTCTGATTTATATCACAATTCTGACTTTATACACACAATTTCTTAATATCACACAATTCTGACTTTATACACACAATTTCTTAATATCACACAATACTGACTTTATACATACAATTCTGACTTTATACACACAATTCTGATATATATCACAATTCTGACTTTATACACACAATTTCTTAATATCACACAATTCTGACTTTATACACACAATTCTGATATATATCACAATTCTGACTTTATACACACAATTTCTTAATATCACACAATTCTGACTTTATACACACAATTTCTGACTTTATACACACAATTCTGATTTATATCACAATTCTGACGTTATATCACACAAGTTCTTAATATCACACAATTCTGACTTTATACACACAATTTCTTAATATCACACAATACTGACTTTATACATACAATTCTGACTTTATACACACAATTCTGATATATATCACAATTCTGACTTTATACACACAATTTCTTAATATCACACAATTCTGACTTTATACACACAATTTCTGACTTTATACACACAATTCTGATTTATATCACAATTCTGACTTTATATCAAACAATTTCTTAATATCACACAATTCTGACTATATCACAATTCTGACATCACACAATTCTGATTTTATACACAAAATTCTGACTTTATACACACAATACTGACTTTATACACACATTTCTGACTTTATACAAACAATTCTGACATATCACACAATTCTGACTTTATACACAATTCTGACTTTATACACACAATTCTGACATTAAACACACAATTCTGACATATCACACAATTCTGACTTTATACACAGTTCTGACTTTATACACACAATTCTGACTTTATACACACAATTCTGATTTATATCACAATTCTGACTTTATATCACACAATTTCTTTATACACACAATTTCTTAATATCACACAATTCTGACTTTATACACACAATTTCTTAATATCACACAATTCTGAATTTTTTACACAATACACACAATTCTGACTTTATACACACAATTCTGATATATATCACAATTCTGACTTTATATCAAACAATTTCTTAATATCACACAATTCTGACTATATCACAATTCTGACATCACACAATTCTGATTTTATACACAAAATTCTGACTTTATACACACAATACTGACTTTATACACACATTTCTGACTTTATACAAACAATTCTGACATATCACACAATTCTGACTTTATACACACAATTCTGACTATACACACAATTTCTTAATATCACACAATTCTGACTATACACACACTTTCTTAATATCACACAATTCTGACTATACACACAATTCTGACTTTATGTCACACAATTCTGACTTTATGTCACACAATTCTGACATTATATCTCGCAATTCTGACTTTTTATCACAAAATTCTGACTTTATACACACAATTCTGACTATACACGCAATTTCTTAATATCACACAATTCTGACATTATATCACAATTCTGACTTTATATCACACATTTCTAACTTTACACACACAATACTGACTTTACATACAATTCTGACTTTATACACACAATTTCTTAATATCACACAATTCTGACTTTATACACACAATTTCTGACTTTATACAAACAATTCTGACATATCACACAATTCTGACTTTATACACAATTCTGACTTTATACATACAATTCTGACTTTATACACACAATTCTGACATTATACACACAATTCTGACATATCACACAATTCTGACTTTATACACAATTCTGACTTTATACACACAATTCTGACTATATACACACAATTCTGACATATCACACAATTCTGACTTTATACACAGTTCTGACTTTATACACACAATTCTGACTTTATACACACAATTCTGATTTATATCACAATTCTGACTTTATACACACAATTTCTTAATATCACACAATTCTGACTTTATAC
The DNA here is from genome assembly GCA_039654625.1 of Rhinogobio ventralis. Classification (NCBI taxonomy): domain Eukaryota; kingdom Metazoa; phylum Chordata; class Actinopteri; order Cypriniformes; family Gobionidae; genus Rhinogobio; species Rhinogobio ventralis. Next base: position 1,729 of record JBBBJY010000191.1, on the reverse strand, counting down.
ACACAATTTCTTAATATCACACAATTCTGACTTTATACACACAATTTCTGACTTTATACACACAATTCTGATATATATCACAATTCTGACTTTATACACACAATTTCTTAATATCACACAATTCTGACTTTATACACACAATTTCTGACTTTATACACACAATTCTGATTTATATCACAATTCTGACGTTATATCACACAAGTTCTTAATATCACACAATTCTGACTTTATACACACAATTTCTTAATATCACACAATACTGACTTTATACATACAATTCTGACTTTATACACACAATTCTGATATATATCACAATTCTGACTTTATACACACAATTTCTTAATATCACACAATTCTGACTTTATACACACAATTTCTGACTTTATACACACAATTCTGATTTATATCACAATTCTGACGTTATATCACACAAGTTCTTAATATCACACAATTCTGACTTTATACACACAATTTCTTAATATCACACAATTCTGACTTTTTATCACAATTTTGACTTTATACACACAATACTGACTTTATACATACAATTCTGACTTTATACACACAATTCTGATTTATATCACAATTCTGACTTTATACACACAATTTCTTAATATCACACAATTCTGACTTTATACACACAATTTCTTAATATCACACAATACTGACTTTATACATACAATTCTGACTTTATACACACAATTCTGATATATATCACAATTCTGACTTTATACACACAATTTCTTAATATCACACAATTCTGACTTTATACACACAATTTCTGACTTTATACACACAATTCTGATTTATATCACAATTCTGACGTTATATCACACAAGTTCTTAATATCACACAATTCTGACTTTATACACACAATTTCTTAATATCACACAATACTGACTTTATACATACAATTCTGACTTTATACACACAATTCTGATATATATCACAATTCTGACTTTATACACACAATTTCTTAATATCACACAATTCTGACTTTATACACACAATTTCTGACTTTATACACACAATTCTGATTTATATCACAATTCTGACGTTATATCACACAAGTTCTTAATATCACACAATTCTGACTTTATACACACAATTTCTTAATATCACACAATTCTGACTTTTTATCACAATTTTGACTTTATACACACAATACTGACTTTATACATACAATTCTGACTTTATACACACAATTCTGATATATATCACAATTTTGACTTTATATCAAACAATTTCTTAATATCACACAATTCTGACTTTATATCACAATTCTGACATCACACAATTCTGATTTTATACACACAATTTTGACTTTATACATACAATTCTGAGTTTATACAGACAATTCTGACTTTATATCACACAATTCTGACTTCATACACACAATTTCTTAATATCACAAAATTCTGACTTCATATCTCACAATTCTGATTTTATACACACAATTCTGACTTTATACACACAATTTCTTAATATCACACAATTCTGACTTCATATCTCACAATTCTGACTTCACATCACACAATTCTGACTATACACACAATTTCTTAATATCACACAATTCTGACTTTATATCAAACAATTTCTTAATATCACACAATTCTGACATCACACAATTCTGATTTTATACACACAATTCTGACTTTATACACAATACTGACTTTATACACAAAATTCTGACTTTATACACAATTTCTTAATATCACACAATTCTGAC
>JBBBJY010000190.1:0-21643 GCA_039654625.1 Rhinogobio ventralis | reverse complement strand
GTATAGTCAGAATTGTGTGTATAAAGTCAGAATTTTGTGATAAAAAGTCAGAATTGCGAGATATAATGTCAGAATTGTGTGACATAAAGTCAGAATTGTGTGTATAGTCAGAATTGTGTGATATTAAGAAAGTGTATGTATAGTCAGAATTGTGTGATATTAAGAAATTGTGTGTATAGTCAGAATTGTGTGATATTAAGAAATTGTGTGTATAGTCAGAATTGTGTGTATAAAGTCAGAATTGTGTGATATGTCAGAATTGTTTGTATAAAGTCAGAAATGTGTGTATAAAGTCAGTATTGTGTGTATAAAGTCAGAATTTTGTGTATAAAATCAGAATTGTGTGATGTCAGAATTGTGATATAGTCAGAATTGTGTGATATTAAGAAATTGTTTGATATAAAGTCAGAATTGTGATATATATCAGAATTGTGTGTATAAAGTCAGAATTGTGTGTATTGTGTAAAAAATTCAGAATTGTGTGATATTAAGAAATTGTGTGTATAAAGTCAGAATTGTGTGATATTAAGAAATTGTGTGTATAAAGAAATTGTGTGATATAAAGTCAGAATTGTGATATAAATCAGAATTGTGTGTATAAAGTCAGAATTGTGTGTATAAAGTCAGAACTGTGTATAAAGTCAGAATTGTGTGATATGTCAGAATTGTGTGTATTTAGTCAGAATTGTGTGTATAAAGTCAGAATTGTGTATAAAGTCAGAATTGTGTGATATGTCAGAATTGTGTGTATAATGTCAGAATTGTGTGTATAAAGTCAGAATTGTGTGATAAAAAGTCAGAATTGCGAGATATAATGTCAGAATTGTGTGACATAAAGTCAGAATTGTGTGTATAAAGTCAGAATTGTGTGTATCGTCAGAATTGTGTGATATTAAGAAAGTGTGTGTATAGTCAGAATTGTGTGATATTAAGAAATTGTGTGTATAGTCAGAATTGTGTGATATTAAGAAATTGTGTGTATCGTCAGAATTGTGTGATATTAAGAAAGTGTGTGTATAGTCAGAATTGTGTGATATTAAGAAATTGTGTGTATAGTCAGAATTGTGTGATATGTCAGAATTGTGAGATATAAAGTCAGAATTGTTTGTATAAAGTCAGAAGTGTGTGATATGTCAGAATTGCGATGAAGTCAGAATTGTGTGATATTAAGAAATTGTGTGTATAAAGTCAGAATTGTGAGATGTGAAGTGAGAATTGTGTGATATTAAGAAATTGTGTGTATAAAGTCAGAATTGTGTGATATTAAGAAATTGTGTGTATAAAGTCAGAATTGTATGTAAAGTCAGTATTGTGTGTGTAAAGTTAGAAATGTGTGATATAAAGTCAGAATTGTGATATAATGTCAGAATTGTGTGATATTAAGAAATTGCGTGTATAGTCAGAATTGTGTGTATAAAGTCAGAATTTTGTGATAAAAAGTCAGAATTGCGAGATATAATGTCCGAATTGTGTGGCATAAAGTCAGAATTGTGTGTATAGTCAGAATTGTGTGATATTAAGAAAGTGTATGTATAGTCAGAATTGTGTGATATTAAGAAATTGTGTGTATAGTCAGAATTGTGTGATATTAACAAATTGTGTGTATAGTCAGAATTGTGTGTATAAAGTCAGAATTGTGTGATATGTCAGAATTGTTTGTATAAAGTCAGAAATGTGTGTATAAAGTCAGTATTGTGTGTATAAAGTCAGAATTTTGTGTATAAAATCAGAATTGTGTGATGTCAGAATTGTGATATAGTCAGAATTGTGTGATATTAAGAAATTGTTTGATATAAAGTCAGAATTGTGATATATATCAGAATTGTGTGTATAAAGTCAGAATTGTGTGTATTGTGTAAAAAATTCAGAATTGTGTGATATTAAGAAATTGTGTGTATAAAGTCAGAATTGTGTGATATTAAGAAATTGTGTGTATAAAGAAATTGTGTGATATAAAGTCAGAATTGTGATATAAATCAGAATTGTGTGTATAAAGTCAGAATTGTGTGTATAAAGTCAGAACTGTGTATAAAGTCAGAATTGTGTGATATGTCAGAATTGTGTGTATTTAGTCAGAATTGTGTGTATAAAGTCAGAATTGTGTATAAAGTCAGAATTGTGTGATATGTCAGAATTGTGTGTATAATGTCAGAATTGTGTGTATAAAGTCAGAATTGTGTGATAAAAAGTCAGAATTGCGAGATATAATGTCAGAATTGTGTGACATAAAGTCAGAATTGTGTGTATAAAGTCAGAATTGTGTGTATCGTCAGAATTGTGTGATATTAAGAAAGTGTGTGTATAGTCAGAATTGTGTGATATTAAGAAATTGTGTGTATAGTCAGAATTGTGTGATATTAAGAAATTGTGTGTATAGTCAGAATTGTGTGTATAAAGTCAGAATTGTGTGATAAAAAGTCAGAATTGCGAGATATAATGTCAGAATTGTGTGACATAAAGTCAGAATTGTGTGTATAAAGTCAGAATTGTGTGTATCGTCAGAATTGTGTGATATTAAGAAAGTGTGTGTATAGTCAGAATTGTGTGATATTAAGAAATTGTGTGTATAGTCAGAATTGTGTGTATAAAGTCAGAATTGTGTGATATGTCAGAATTGTGATATGAAGTCAGAATTTAGTGTATAAAGTCAGAATTGTGTGTAAAAAGTCAGAATTGTGTGTATAAAGATAGAATTGTGTGATATGTCAAAATTTTGTGTATAATATCAGTATTGTGTGATATTAAGAAATTGTGTGTATAGTCAGAATTGTGTGATATGTCAGAATTGTTTTTATAAAGTCAGAAATGTGTGTATAAAGTCAGAATTGTGTGATATTAAGAAATTGTGTGTATAGTCAGAATTGTGTGATATGTCAGAATTGTGAGATATAAAGTCAGAATTGTTTGTATAAAGTCAGAAGTGTGTGATATGTCAGAATTGCGATGAAGTCAGAATTGTGTGATATTAAGAAATTGTGTGTATAAAGTCAGAATTGTGAGATGTGAAGTGAGAATTGTGTGATATTAAGAAATTGTGTGTATAAAGTCAGAATTGTGTGATATTAAGAAATTGTGTGTATAAAGTCAGAATTGTATGTAAAGTCAGTATTGTGTGTGTAAAGTTAGAAATGTGTGATATAAAGTCAGAATTGTGATATAATGTCAGAATTGTGTGATATTAAGAAATTGCGTGTATAGTCAGAATTGTGTGTATAAAGTCAGAATTTTGTGATAAAAAGTCAGAATTGTGATATAATGTCAGAATTGTGTGATATTAAGAAATTGCGTGTATAGTCAGAATTGTGTGTATAAAGTCAGAATTTTGTGATAAAAAGTCAGAATTGCGAGATATAATGTCAGAATTGTGTGACATAAAGTCAGAATTGTGTGTATAGTCAGAATTGTGTGATATTAAGAAAGTGTGTGTATAGTCAGAATTGTGTGATATTAAGAAATTGTGTGTATAGTCAGAATTGTGTGATATTAAGAAATTGTGTGTATAGTCAGAATTGTATGTATAAAGTCAGAATTGTGTGATATGTCAGAATTGTTTGTATAAAGTCAGAAATGTGTGTATAAAGTCAGTATTGTGTGTATAAAGTCAGAATTTTGTGTATAAAATCAGAATTGTGTGATGTCAGAATTGTGATATAGTCAGAATTGTGTGATATTAAGAAATTGTTTGATATAAAGTCAGAATTGTGATATATATCAGAATTGTGTGTATAAAGTCAGAATTGTGTGTATTGTGTAAAAAATTCAGAATTGTGTGATATTAAGAAATTGTGTGTATAAAGTCAGAATTGTGTGATATTAAGAAATTGTGTGTATAAAGAAATTGTGTGATATAAAGTCAGAATTGTGATATAAATCAGAATTGTGTGTATAAAGTCAGAATTGTGTGTATAAAGTCAGAACTGTGTATAAAGTCAGAATTGTGTGATATGTCAGAATTGTGTGTATTTAGTCAGAATTGTGTGTATAAAGTCAGAATTGTGTATAAAGTCAGAATTGTGTGATATGTCAGAATTGTGTGTATAATGTCAGAATTGTGTGTATAAAGTCAGAATTGTATGTATAAAGTCAGAATTGTGTATAAAGTCAGAATTGTGTGATATAAAGTCAGAATTGTGTATAAAGTCAGAATTGTGTGATATGTCAGAATTGTGTGTATAATGTCAGAATTGTGTGTATATAGTCAGAATTGTGTATAAAGTCAGAATTGTGTGATATGTCAGAATTGTGTGTATAAAGTCAGAATTGTGTGTATAAAGTCAGAATTGTGTATAAAGTCAGAATTGTGTGTATAAAGAAATTGTGGGATATAAAGTCAGAATTGTGTGTATAAAGTCAGAACTGTGTATAAAGTCAGAATTGTGTGATATGTAAGAATTGTGTGTATATAGTCAGAATTGTGTGTATAAAGTCAGAATTGTGTGATGTGTCAGAATTGTGTGATATGTCAGAATTGTGTGTATAAAGTCATAATTGTTTGTATAAAGTCACAATTGTGAGATATTAAGAAATTGTGTGTATAGTCAGAATTGTGTGATATTAAGAAATTGTGTGTATAGTCAGAATTGTGTGATATTAAGAAATTGTGTGTATAGTCAGAATTGTGTGTATAAAGTCAGAATTGTGTGATAAAAAGTCAGAATTGCGAGATATAATGTCAGAATTGTGTGACATAAAGTCAGAATTGTGTGTATAAAGTCAGAATTGTGTGTATAGTCAGAATTGTGTGATATTAAGAAAGTGTGTGTATAGTCAGAATTGTGTGTATAGTCAGAATTGTGTGTATAGTCAGAATTGTGTGTATAGTCAGAATTGTGTGTATAAAGTCAGAATTGTGTGATATGTCAGAATTGTGATATGAAGTCAGAATTTAGTGTATAAAGTCAGAATTGTGTGTATAAAGATAGAATTGTGTGATATGTCAAAATTTTGTGTATAATATCAGTATTGTGTGATATTAAGAAATTGTGTGTATAGTCAGAATTGTGTGATATGTCAAAATGTTGTATATAATATCAGAATTGTGTGATATTAAGAAATTGTGTGTATAGTCAGAATTGTGTGATATGTCAGAATTGTTTTTATAAAGTCAGAATTGTTTGTATAAAGTCAGAAGTGTGTGATATGTCAGAATTGTTTTTATAAAGTCAGAATTGTGTGTATAAAGTCAGAAATGTGTGTATAAAGTCAGAATTGTGTGATATTAAGAAATTGTGTGTATAGTCAGAATTGTGTGATATGTCAGAATTGTGAGATATAAAGTCAGAATTGTTTGTATAAAGTCAGAAGTGTGTGATATGTCAGAATTGCGATGAAGTCAGAATTGTGTGATATTAAGAAATTGTGTGTATAAAGTCAGAATTGTGAGATGTGAAGTGAGAATTGTGTGATATTAAGAAATTGTGTGTATAAAGTCAGAATTGTGTGATATGTAAGAATTGTGTGTATATAGTCAGAATTGTGTGTATAAAGTCAGAATTGTGTGATATGTCAGAATTGTGTGATATGTCAGAATTGTGTGTATAAAGTCAGAATTGTATGTATAAAGTCAGAATTGTGTGTATAAAGTCAGAATTGTGTGATATAATGTCAGAATTGCGAGATATAATGTCAGAATTGTGTGATATTAAGAAATTGTATGATATTTCAGAATTGTGAGGTATGAAGTCATAATTGTTTGTATAAAGTCACAATTGTGAGATATTAAGAAATTGTGTGTATAGTCAGAATTGTGTGATATTAAGAAATTGTGTGTATAGTCAGAATTGTGTGATATTAAGAAATTGTGTGTATAGTCAGAATTGTGTGTATAAAGTCAGAATTGTGTGATTAAAAGTCAGAATTGCGAGATATAATATCAGAATTGTGTGATATTAAGAAATTGTGTGTATAGTCAGAATTGTGTGATATGTCAGAATTGTTTTTATAAAGTCAGAATTCTGTGATATTAAGAAATTGTGTGTATAGTCGGAATTGTGTGATATAAAGTCAGAATTGTTTGATAAAAAGTCAGAATTGTGAGATATGAAGTTAGAATTTTGTGATATTAAGAAATTGTGTGTATAGTCAGAATTGTGTGTATAAAGTCAGAATTGTGTATAAAGTCAGAATTGTGTGTATAAAGAAATTGTGGGATATAAAGTCAGAATTGTGTGTATAAAGTCAGAACTGTGTATAAAGTCAGAATTGTGTGATATGTAAGAATTGTGTGTATATAGTCAGAATTGTGTGTATAAAGTCAGAATTGTGTGATGTGTCAGAATTGTGTGATATGTCAGAATTGTGTGTATAAAGTCATAATTGTTTGTATAAAGTCACAATTGTGAGATATTAAGAAATTGTGTGTATAGTCAGAATTGTGTGATATTAAGAAATTGTGTGTATAGTCAGAATTGTGTGATATTAAGAAATTGTGTGTATAGTCAGAATTGTGTGTATAAAGTCAGAATTGTGTGATAAAAAGTCAGAATTGCGAGATATAATGTCAGAATTGTGTGACATAAAGTCAGAATTGTGTGTATAAAGTCAGAATTGTGTGTATAGTCAGAATTGTGTGATATTAAGAAAGTGTGTGTATAGTCAGAATTGTGTGATATTAAGAAATTGTGTGTATATTCAGAATTGTGTGTATAAAGTCAGAATTGTGTGATATGTCAGAATTGTGATATGAAGTCAGAATTTAGTGTATAAAGTCAGAATTGTGTGTATAAAGTCAGAATTGTGTGTATAAAGATAGAATTGTGTGATATGTCAAAATTTTGTGTATAATATCAGTATTGTGTGATATTAAGAAATTGTGTGTATAGTCAGAATTGTGTGATATGTCAAAATGTTGTATATAATATCAGAATTGTGTGATATTAAGAAATTGTGTGTATAGTCAGAATTGTGTGATATGTCAGAATTGTTTTTATAAAGTCAGAATTGTTTGTATAAAGTCAGAAGTGTGTGATATGTCAGAATTGTTTTTATAAAGTCAGAATTGTGTGTATAAAGTCAGAAATGTGTGTATAAAGTCAGAATTGTGTGATATTAAGAAATTGTGTGTATAGTCAGAATTGTGTGATATGTCAGAATTGTGAGATATAAAGTCAGAATTGTTTGTATAAAGTCAGAAGTGTGTGATATGTCAGAATTGCGATGAAGTCAGAATTGTGTGATATTAAGAAATTGTGTGTATAAAGTCAGAATTGTGAGATGTGAAGTGAGAATTGTGTGATATTAAGAAATTGTGTGTATAAAGTCAGAAGTGTGTGATATGTAAGAATTGTGTGTATATAGTCAGAATTGTGTGTATAAAGTCAGAATTGTGTGATATGTCAGAATTGTGTGATATGTCAGAATTGTGTGTATAAAGTCAGAATTGTATGTATAAAGTCAGAATTGTGTGTATAAAGTCAGAATTGTGTGATATAATGTCAGAATTGCGAGATATAATGTCAGAATTGTGTGATATTAAGAAATTGTATGATATTTCAGAATTGTGAGGTATGAAGTCATAATTGTTTGTATAAAGTCACAATTGTGAGATATTAAGAAATTGTGTGTATAGTCAGAATTGTGTGATATTAAGAAATTGTGTGTATAGTCAGAATTGTGTGATATTAAGAAATTGTGTGTATAGTCAGAATTGTGTGTATAAAGTCAGAATTGTGTGATAAAAAGTCAGAATTGCGAGATATAATATCAGAATTGTGTGATATTAAGAAATTGTGTGTATAGTCAGAATTGTGTGATATGTCAGAATTGTTTTTATAAAGTCAGAATTCTGTGATATTAAGAAATTGTGTGTATAGTCAGAATTGTGTGATATAAAGTCAGAATTGTTTGATAAAAAGTCAGAATTGTGAGATATGAAGTTAGAATTTTGTGATATTAAGAAATTGTGTGTATAGTCAGAATTGTGTGTATAAAGTCAGAATTGTGTGATATGTCAGAATTGTGATATGAAGTCAGAATTTAGTGTATAAAGTCAGAATTGTGTGTATAAAGATAGAATTGTGTGATATGTCAACATTTTGTGTATAATATCAGTATTGTGTGATATTAAGAAATTGTGTGTATAGTCAGAATTGTGTGATATGTCAAAATTTTGTGTATAATATCAGAATTGTGTGATATTAAGAAATTGTGTGTATAGTCAGAATTGTGTGATATGTCAGAATTGTTTTTATAAAGTCAGAAATGTGTGTATAAAGTCAGAATTGTGTGATATTAAGAAATTGTGTGTATAGTCAGAATTGTGTGATATGTCAGAATTGTGAGATATAAAGTCAGAATTGTTTGTATAGAGTCAGAAGTGTGTGATATGTCAGAATTGCGATGAAGTCAGAATTGTGTGATATTAAGAAATTGTGTGTATAAAGTCAGAATTGTGAGATGTGAAGTCAGAATTGTGAGATATGAAGTCAGAATTGTGTGATATTAAGAAATTGTGTGTATAAAGTCAGAATTGTGTGATATGTCAGAATTGTTTGTATAAAGTCAGAAATGTGTGTATAAAGTCAGTATTGTGTGTATAAAGTCAGAATTTTGTGTATAAAATCAGAATTGTTTGTATAAAGTCAGAAATGTGTGTATAAAGTCAGTATTGTGTGTATAAAGTCAGAATTTTGTGTATAAAATCAGAATTGTGTGATGTCAGAATTGTGATATAGTCAGAATTGTGTGATATTAAGAAATTGTTTGATATAAAGTCAGAATTGTGATATATATCAGAATTGTGTGTATAAAGTCAGAATTGTGTGTATTGTGTAAAAAATTCAGAATTGTGTGATATTAAGAAATTGTGTGTATAAAGTCAGAATTGTGTGATATTAAGAAATTGTGTGTATAAAGAAATTGTGTGATATAAAGTCAGAATTGTGATATAAATCAGAATTGTGTGTATAAAGTCAGAATTGTGTGTATAAAGTCAGAACTGTGTATAAAGTCAGAATTGTGTGATATGTCAGAATTGTGTGTATTTAGTCAGAATTGTGTGTATAAAGTCAGAATTGTGTATAAAGTCAGAATTGTGTGATATGTCAGAATTGTGTGTATAATGTCAGAATTGTGTGTATAAAGTCAGAATTGTATGTATAAAGTCAGAATTGTGTATAAAGTCAGAATTGTGTGATATAAAGTCAGAATTGTGTATAAAGTCAGAATTGTGTGATATGTCAGAATTGTGTGTATAATGTCAGAATTGTGTGTATATAGTCAGAATTGTGTGATATGTCAGAATTGTGTGTATAAAGTCAGAATTGTGTGTATAAAGTCAGAATTGTGTATAAAGTCAGAATTGTGTGTATAAAGAAATTGTGGGATATAAAGTCAGAATTGTGTGTATAAAGTCAGAACTGTGTATAAAGTCAGAATTGTGTGATATGTAAGAATTGTGTGTATATAGTCAGAATTGTGTGTATAAAGTCAGAATTGTGTGATGTGTCAGAATTGTGTGATATGTCAGAATTGTGTGTATAAAGTCAGATTTGTATGTATAAAGTCAGAATTGTGTGATATTAAGAAATTGTATGATATTTCAGAATTGTGAGGTATAAAGTCATAATTGTTTGTATAAAGTCACAATTGTGAGATATTAAGAAATTGTGTGTATAGTCAGAATTGTGTGATATTAAGAAATTGTGTGTATAGTCAGAATTGTGTGATATTAAGAAATTGTGTGTATAGTCAGAATTGTGTGTATAAAGTCAGAATTGTGTGATAAAAAGTCAGAATTGCGAGATATAATGTCAGAATTGTGTGACATAAAGTCAGAATTGTGTGTATAAAGTCAGAATTGTGTGTATAGTCAGAATTGTGTGATATTAAGAAAGTGTGTGTATAGTCAGAATTGTGTGATATTAAGAAATTGTGTGTATAGTCAGAATTGTGTGTATAAAGTCAGAATTGTGTGTATAAAGTCAGAATTGTGTGATATGTCAGAATTGTGATATGAAGTCAGAATTTAGTGTATAAAGTCAGAATTGTGTGTATAAAGATAGAATTGTGTAATATGTCAAAATTTTGTGTATAATATCAGTATTGTGTGATATTAAGAAATTGTGTGTATAGTCAGAATTGTGTGATATGTCAAAATTTTGTGTATAATATCAGAATTGTGTGATATTAAGAAATTGTGTGTATAGTCAGAATTGTGTGATATGTCAGAATTGTTTTTATAAAGTCAGAAATGTGTGTATAAAGTCAGAATTGTGTGATATTAAGAAATTGTGTGTATAGTCAGAATTGTGTGATATGTCAGAATTGTGAGATATAAAGTCAGAATTGTTTGTATAAAGTCAGAAGTGTGTGATATGTCAGAATTGCGATGAAGTCAGAATTGTGTGATATTAAGAAATTGTGTGTATAAAGTCAGAATTGTGAGATGTGAAGTGAGAATTGTGTGATATTAAGAAATTGTGTGTATAAAGTCAGAATTGTGTGTATAAGTCAGAACTGTGTATAAAGTCAGAATTGTGTGATATGTAAGAATTGTGTGTATAAAGTCAGAATTGTATGTATAAAGTCAGAATTGTGTGTATAAAGTCAGAATTGTGTGATATAATGTCAGAATTGCGAGATATAATGTCAGAATTGTGTGATATTAAGAAATTGTATGATATTTCAGAATTGTGAGGTATGAAGTCATAATTGTTTGTATAAAGTCACAATTGTGAGATATTAAGAAATTGTGTGTATAGTCAGAATTGTGTGATATTAAGAAATTGTGTGTATAGTCAGAATTGTGTGATATGTCAGAATTGTTTTTATAAAGTCAGAATTCTGTGATATTAAGAAATTGTGTGTATAGTCAGAATTGTGTGATATAAAGTCAGAATTGTTTGATAAAAAGTCAGAATTGTGAGATATGAAGTTAGAATTTTGTGATATTAAGAAATTGTGTGTATAGTCAGAATTGTGTGTATAAAGTCAGAATTGTGTGATATGTCAGAATTGTGATATGAAGTCAGAATTTAGTGTATAAAGTCAGAATTGTGTGTATAAAGATAGAATTGTGTGATATGTCAACATTTTGTGTATAATATCAGTATTGTGTGATATTAAGAAATTGTGTGTATAGTCAGAATTGTGTGATATGTCAAAATTTTGTGTATAATATCAGAATTGTGTGATATTAAGAAATTGTGTGTATAGTCAGAATTGTGTGATATGTCAGAATTGTTTTTATAAAGTCAGAAATGTGTGTATAAAGTCAGAATTGTGTGATATTAAGAAATTGTGTGTATAGTCAGAATTGTGTGATATGTCAGAATTGTGAGATATAAAGTCAGAATTGTTTGTATAGAGTCAGAAGTGTGTGATATGTCAGAATTGCGATGAAGTCAGAATTGTGTGATATTAAGAAATTGTGTGTATAAAGTCAGAATTGTGAGATGTGAAGTCAGAATTGTGAGATATGAAGTCAGAATTGTGTGATATTAAGAAATTGTGTGTATAAAGTCAGAATTGTGTGATATGTCAGAATTGTTTGTATAAAGTCAGAAATGTGTGTATAAAGTCAGTATTGTGTGTATAAAGTCAGAATTTTGTGTATAAAATCAGAATTGTTTGTATAAAGTCAGAAATGTGTGTATAAAGTCAGTATTGTGTGTATAAAGTCAGAATTTTGTGTATAAAATCAGAATTGTGTGATGTCAGAATTGTGATATAGTCAGAATTGTGTGATATTAAGAAATTGTTTGATATAAAGTCAGAATTGTGATATATATCAGAATTGTGTGTATAAAGTCAGAATTGTGTGTATTGTGTAAAAAATTCAGAATTGTGTGATATTAAGAAATTGTGTGTATAAAGTCAGAATTGTGTGATATTAAGAAATTGTGTGTATAAAGAAATTGTGTGATATAAAGTCAGAATTGTGATATAAATCAGAATTGTGTGTATAAAGTCAGAATTGTGTGTATAAAGTCAGAACTGTGTATAAAGTCAGAATTGTGTGATATGTCAGAATTGTGTGTATTTAGTCAGAATTGTGTGTATAAAGTCAGAATTGTGTATAAAGTCAGAATTGTGTGATATGTCAGAATTGTGTGTATAATGTCAGAATTGTGTGTATAAAGTCAGAATTGTATGTATAAAGTCAGAATTGTGTATAAAGTCAGAATTGTGTGATATAAAGTCAGAATTGTGTATAAAGTCAGAATTGTGTGATATGTCAGAATTGTGTGTATAATGTCAGAATTGTGTGTATATAGTCAGAATTGTGTATAAAGTCAGAATTGTGTGATATGTCAGAATTGTGTGTATAAAGTCAGAATTGTGTGTATAAAGTCAGAATTGTGTATAAAGTCAGAATTGTGTGTATAAAGAAATTGTGGGATATAAAGTCAGAATTGTGTGTATAAAGTCAGAACTGTGTATAAAGTCAGAATTGTGTGATATGTAAGAATTGTGTGTATATAGTCAGAATTGTGTGTATAAAGTCAGAATTGTGTGATGTGTCAGAATTGTGTGATATGTCAGAATTGTGTGTATAAAGTCAGATTTGTATGTATAAAGTCAGAATTGTGTGATATTAAGAAATTGTATGATATTTCAGAATTGTGAGGTATAAAGTCATAATTGTTTGTATAAAGTCACAATTGTGAGATATTAAGAAATTGTGTGTATAGTCAGAATTGTGTGATATTAAGAAATTGTGTGTATAGTCAGAATTGTGTGATATTAAGAAATTGTGTGTATAGTCAGAATTGTGTGTATAAAGTCAGAATTGTGTGATAAAAAGTCAGAATTGCGAGATATAATGTCAGAATTGTGTGACATAAAGTCAGAATTGTGTGTATAAAGTCAGAATTGTGTGTATAGTCAGAATTGTGTGATATTAAGAAAGTGTGTGTATAGTCAGAATTGTGTGATATTAAGAAATTGTGTGTATAGTCAGAATTGTGTGTATAAAGTCAGAATTGTGTGATATGTCAGAATTGTGATATGAAGTCAGATTTTAGTGTATAAAGTCAGAATTGTGTGTATAAAGATAGAATTGTGTGATATGTCAAAATTTTGTGTATAATATCAGTATTGTGTGATATTAAGAAATTGTGTGTATAGTCAGAATTGTGTGATATGTCAAAATTTTGTGTATAATATCAGAATTGTGTGATATTAAGAAATTGTGTGTATAGTCAGAATTGTGTGATATGTCAGAATTGTTTTTATAAAGTCAGAAATGTGTGTATAAAGTCAGAATTGTGTGATATTAAGAAATTGTGTGTATAGTCAGAATTGTGTGATATGTCAGAATTGTGAGATATAAAGTCAGAATTGTTTGTATAAAGTCAGAAGTGTGTGATATGTCAGAATTGCGATGAAGTCAGAATTGTGTGATATTAAGAAATTGTGTGTATAAAGTCAGAATTGTGAGATGTGAAGTGAGAATTGTGTGATATTAAGAAATTGTGTGTATAAAGTCAGAATTGTGTGTATAAGTCAGAACTGTGTATAAAGTCAGAATTGTGTGATATGTAAGAATTGTGTGTATATAGTCAGAATTGTGTGATATGTCAGAATTGTGTGATATGTCAGAATTGTGTGATATGTCAGAATTGTGTGTATAAAGTCAGAATTGTATGTATAAAGTCAGAATTGTGTGTATAAAGTCAGAATTGTGTGATATAATGTCAGAATTGCGAGATATAATGTCAGAATTGTGTGATATTAAGAAATTGTATGATATTTCAGAATTGTGAGGTATGAAGTCATAATTGTTTGTATAAAGTCACAATTGTGAGATATTAAGAAATTGTGTGTATAGTCAGAATTGTGTGATATTAAGAAATTGTGTGTATAGTCAGAATTGTGTGTATAAAGTCAGAATTGTGTGATAAAAAGTCAGAATTGCGAGATATAATATCAGAATTGTGTGATATTAAGAAATTGTGTGTATAGTCAGAATTGTGTGATATGTCAGAATTGTTTTTATAAAGTCAGAATTCTGTGATATTAAGAAATTGTGTGTATAGTCAGAATTGTGTGATATAAAGTCAGAATTGTTTGATAAAAAGTCAGAATTGTGAGATATGAAGTTAGAATTTTGTGATATTAAGAAATTGTGTGTATAGTCAGAATTGTGTGTATAAAGTCAGAATTGTGTGATATGTCAGAATTGTGATATGAAGTCAGAATTTAGTGTATAAAGTCAGAATTGTGTGTATAAAGATAGAATTGTGTGATATGTCAAAATTTTGTGTATAATATCAGTATTGTGTGATATTAAGAAATTGTGTGTATAGTCAGAATTGTGTGATATGTCAAAATTTTGTGTATAATATCAGAATTGTGTGATATTAAGAAATTGTGTGTATAGTCAGAATTGTGTGATATGTCAGAATTGTTTTTATAAAGTCAGAAATGTGTGTATAAAGTCAGAATTGTGTGATATTAAGAAATTGTGTGTATAGTCAGAATTGTGTGATATGTCAGAATTGTGAGATATAAAGTCAGAATTGTTTGTATAGAGTCAGAAGTGTGTGATATGTCAGAATTGCGATGAAGTCAGAATTGTGTGATATTAAGAAATTGTGTGTATAAAGTCAGAATTGTGAGATGTGAAGTCAGAATTGTGAGATATGAAGTCAGAATTGTGTGATATTAAGAAATTGTGTGTATAAAGTCAGAATTGTGTGTATAAAATCAGAATTGTGAGATATGAAGTCAGAATTTTGTGATATTAAGAAATTGTGTGTATGAAGTCAGAATTGTGTGATATAAAGTCAGAATTGTCTGTATAAAGTCAGAGTTGTGTGATATGTCAGAATTGTGTGTATGAAGTCAGAATTGTGTGATTATAAAGTCAGAATTGTGTGTATAAAGTCAGTATTGTGTATAAAGTCAGAATTGTGATACAAAAAGCCAGAATTGTGCGATATAAAGTCAGAATTGTGTGTATAAAGTCAGAATTGTGTGATATAAAGTCAGAATTGTGTGATATGTCAGAATTGTGTGTATAAAGTCAGAATTGTGTGTATAAAGTCAGAATTTTGTGTATAAAATCAGAATTGTGTGATGTCAGAAAAGTGATATAGTCAGAATTGTGTGATATTAAGAAATTGTTTGATATAAAGTCAGAATTGTGATATATATCAGAATTGTGTGTATAAAGTCAGAATTGTGTGTATAAAGTCAAAATTGTGTGTATAAAGTCAGAATTTTGTGTATAAAATCAGAATTGTGTGATGTCAGAATTGTGATATAGTCAGAATTGTGTGATATTAAGAAATTGTTTGATATAAAGTCAGAATTGTGATATATATCAGAATTGTGTGTATAAAGTCAGAATTGTGTAAAAAATTCAGAATTGTGTGATATTAAGAAATTGTGTGTATAAAGTCAGAATTGTGTGATATTAAGAAATTGTGTGTATAAAGAAATTGTGTGATATAAAGTCAGAATTGTGATATAAATCAGAATTGTGTGTATAAAGTCAGAATTGTGTGTATAAAGTCAGAACTGTGTATAAAGTCAGAATTGTGTGATATGTCAGAATTGTGTGTATATAGTCAGAATTGTGTGTATAAAGTCAGAATTGTGTATAAAGTCAGAATTGTGTAATATGTCAGAATTGTGTGTATAATGTCAGAATTGTGTGTATAAAGTCAGAATTGTATGTATAAAGTCAGAATTGTGTGTATAAAGTCAGAATTGTGTATAAAGTCAGAATTGTGTGATATGTCAGAATTGTGTGTATAAAGTCAGAAAATGTGTGTATAAAGTCAGAATTGTGTGATATTAAGAAATTGTGTGATATAAAGTCAGAATTGTGATATAAATCAGAATTGTGTGTATAAAGAAATTGTGTGATATAAAGTCAGAATTGTGATATAAGTCAGAATTGTGTGTATAAAGTCAGAACTGTGTATAAAGTCAGAATTGTGTGATATGTAAGAATTGTGTGTATAAAGTCAGAATTGTGTGTATAAAGTCAGAATTGTGTGATATGTCAGAATTGTGTGTATAAAGTCAGAATTGTGTGTATAAAGTCAGAATTTTGTGTATAAAATCAGAATTGTGTGATGTCAGAAAAGTGATATAGTCAGAATTGTGTGATATTAAGAAATTGTTTGATATAAAGTCAGAATTGTGATATATATCAGAATTGTGTGTATAAAGTCAGAATTGTGTGTATAAAGTCAAAATTGTGTGTATAAAGTCAGAATTGTGATATATATCAGAATTGTGTGTATAAAGTCAGAATTGTGTGTATAAAGTCAAAATTGTGTGTATAAAGTCAGAATTTTGTGTATAAAATCAGAATTGTGTGATGTCAGAATTGTGATATAGTCAGAATTGTGTGATATTAAGAAATTGTTTGATATAAAGTCAGAATTGTGATATATATCAGAATTGTGTGTATAAAGTCAGAATTGTGTAAAAAATTCAGAATTGTGTGATATTAAGAAATTGTGTGTATAAAGTCAGAATTGTGTGATATTAAGAAATTGTGTGTATAAAGTCAGAACTGTGTATAAAGTCAGAATTGTGTGATATGTAAGAATTGTGTGTATATAGTCAGAATTGTGTGATATGTCAGAATTGTGTGATATGTCAGAATTGTGTGTATAAAGTCAGATTTGTATGTATAAAGTCAGAATTGTGTGTATAAAGTCAGAATTGTGTGATATAATGTCAGAATTGTGTGATATTAAGAAATTGTATGATATTTCAGAATTGTGAGGTATAAAGTCATAATTGTTTGTATAAAGTCACAATTGTGAGATATTAAGAAATTGTGTGTATAGTCAGAATTGTGTGATATTAAGAAATTGTGTGTATAGTCAGAGTTGTGTGATATTAAGAAATTGTGTGTATAGTCAGAATTGTGTGTATAAAGTCAGAATTGTGTGATAAAAAGTCAGAATTGTGTGTATAAAGTCAGAATTGTGTGTATAGTCAGAATTGTGTGATATTAAGAAAGTGTGTGTATAGTCAGAATTGTGTGATATAAAGTCAGAATTGTTTGATAAAAAGTCAGAATTGTGAGATATGAAGTTAGAATTTTGTGATATTAAGAAATTGTGTGTATAGTCAGAATTGTGAGATGTGAAGTCAGAATTGTGAGATATGAAGTGAGAATTGTGAGATATGAAGTGAGAATTGTGTGATATTAAGAAATTGTGTGTATAAAGTCAGAATTGTGTGTATAAGTCAGAATTGTGTGTATAAAGTCAGAACTGTGTATAAAGTCAGAATTGTGTGATATGTAAGAATTGTGTGTATATAGTCAGAATTGTGTGTATAAAGTCAGAATTGTGTGATATGTCAGAATTGTGTGATATGTCAGAATTGTGTGTATAAAGTCAGAATTGTATGTATAAAGTCAGAATTGTGTGTATAAAGTCAGAATTGTGTGATATAATGTCAGAATTGCGAGATATAATGTCAGAATTGTGTGATATTAAGAAATTGTATGATATTTCAGAATTGTGAGGTATAAAGTCATAATTGTTTGTATAAAGTCACAATTGTGAGATATTAAGAAATTGTGTGTATAGTCAGAATTGTGTGATATTAAGAAATTGTGTGTATAGTCAGAATTGTGTGTATAAAGTCAGAATTGTGTGATAAAAAGTCAGAATTGCGAGATATAATGTCAGAATTGTGTGACATAACGTCAGAATTGTGTGTATAGTCAGAATTTTGTGATATTAAGAAATTGTGTGTATAGTCAGAATTGTGTGATATAAAGTCAGAATTGTTTGATAAAAAGTCAGAATTGTGAGATATGAAGTTAGAATTTTGTGATATTAAGAAATTGTGTGTATAGTCAGAATTGTGTGTATAAAGTCAGAATTGTGTGATATGTCAGAATTGTGATATGAAGTCAGAATTTAGTGTATAAAGTCAGAATTGTGTGTATAAAGTCAGAATTGTGTGTATAAAGACAGAATTGTGTGATATGTCAAAATTTTGTGTATAATATCAGTATTGTGTGATATTAAGAAATTGTGTGTATAGTCAGAATTGTGTGATATGTCAAAATATTGTGTATAATATCAGAATTGTGTGATATTAAGAAATTGTGTGTATAGTCAGAATTGTGTGATATGTCAGAATTGTTTTTATAAAGTCAGAAATGTGTGTATAAAGTCAGAATTGTGTGATATTAAGAAATTGTGTGTATAGTCAGAATTGTGTGATATGTCAGAATTGTGAGATATAAAGTCAGAATTGTTTGTATAAAGTCAGAAGTGTGTGATATGTCAGAATTGCGATGAAGTCAGAATTGTGTGATATTAAGAAATTGTGTGTATAAAGTCAGAATTGTGAGATGTGAAGTCAGAATTGTGAGATATGAAGTCAGAATTGTGTGATATTATGAAATTGTGTGTATAAAGTCAGAATTGTGTGTATAAAATCAGAATTGTGAGATATGAAGTCAGAATTTTGTGATATTAAGAAATTGTGTGTATGAAGTCAGAATTGTGTGATATAAAGTCAGAATTGTCTGTATAAAGTCAGAGTTGTGTGATATGTCAGAATTGTGTGTATGAAGTCAGAATTGTGTGATTATAAAGTCAGAATTGTGTGTATAAAGTCAGTATTGTGTATAAAGTCAGAATTGTGATACAAAAAGTCAGAATTGTGCGATATAAAGTCAGAATTGTGTGTATAAAGTCAGAATTGTGTGTATAAAGTCAGAATTGTGTGATATAAAGTCAGAATTGTGTGATATGTCAGAATTGTGTGTATGAAGTCAGAATTGTGTGATTATAAAGTCAGAATTGTGTGTATAAAGTCAGTATTGTGTATAAAGTCAGAATTGTGATACAAAAAGTCAGAATTGTGCGATATAAAGTCAGAATTGTGTGTATAAAGTCAGAATTGTGTGTATAAAGTCAGAATTGTGTGATATAAAGTCAGAATTGTGTGATATGTCAGAATTGTGTGTATAAAGTCAGAATTGTGTGATATGTCAGAATTGTGAGATATGAAGTCAGAATTGTGTGTATAAAATCAGAATTGTGAGATATGAAGTCAGAATTGTGTGTATAAAGTTAGAATTGTGTGATATTAAGAAATTGTGTGTATAAAGTCAGAATAGTGTGATATTAAGAAATTGTGTGCATAAAGTCAGAATTGTTTGTATAAAGTCAGAATTGTGTGTATAAAGTCAGAATTGTGATATAAAGTCAGAATTGTGTGATATTAAGAAATTGTGTATATAGTCAGAATTGTGTGTTTAATAAGAAATTCTGTGTATAAAGTCAGAATTGTGTGTATAAAGTCAGAATTGTGAGATATGAAGTCAGAATTGTGAGATATAAAGTCAGAATTGTGTGTATAAAGTCAGAATTGTGTGTATAAAGTCAGAATTGTGTGATATAAAGTCCGAATTGTGTGATATGTCCGAATTGTGTGTATGAAGTCAGAATTGTGTGATTATAAAGTCAGAATTGTGTGTATAAAGTCAGTATT
Source organism: Rhinogobio ventralis (assembly GCA_039654625.1). NCBI lineage: Eukaryota > Metazoa > Chordata > Actinopteri > Cypriniformes > Gobionidae > Rhinogobio > Rhinogobio ventralis. The sequence continues at coordinate 2,212 of JBBBJY010000190.1, read as the reverse complement.
GTGTATAAAGTCAGAATTGTGATACAAAAAGTCAGAATTGTGCGATATAAAGTCAGAATTGTGTGTATAAAGTCAGAATTGTGTGTATAAAGTCAGAATTGTGTGATATAAAGTCAGAATTGTGTGATATGTCAGAATTGTGTGTATAAAGTCAGAATTGTGTGATATGTCAGAATTGTGAGATATGAAGTCAGAATTGTGTGAAATTAAGAAATTGTGTGTATAAAGTCAGAATTGTGTGTATAAAATCAGAATTGTGAGATATGAAGTCAGAATTGTATGTATAAAGTTAGAATTGTGTGATATTAAGAAATTGTGTGTATAAAGTCAGAATAGTGTGATATTAAGAAATTGTGTGCATAAAGTCAGAATTGTTTGTATAAAGTCAGAATTGTGTGTATAAAGTCAGAATTGTGATATAAAGTCAGAATTGTGTGTATAAAGTCAGTATTGTGTATAAAGTCAGAATTGTATGTATAAAGTCAGAATTGTGTGATATAAAGTCAGAATTGTGTGATATGTCAGAATTGTATATGAAGTCAGAATTTTGTGTATAAAGTCAGAATTGTGTATAAAGTCAGAATTGTGTGTATTAAGTCAGAATTGTGACAAAGTCAGAATTGTGAGATAAGTCAGAAATGTGATATAAAGTCAGAATTGTGTGTATAAAGTCAGAATTGTGTATAAAGTCAGAATTGTGTGTATAAAGTCAGAATTGTGACATAAAGTCAGAATTGTGTGATATGTCAGAAATGTGATATAAAGTCAGAATTGTGATATATATCAGAATTGTGTGTATAAAGTCAGAATTGTGTAAAAAATTCAGAATTGTGTGATATTAAGAAATTGTGTGTATAAAGTCAGAATTGTGTGATATTAAGAAATTGTGTGTATAAAGTCAGAACTGTGTATAAAGTCAGAATTGTGTGATATGTAAGAATTGTGTGTATATAGTCAGAATTGTGTGTATAAAGTCAGAATTGTGTGATATGTCAGAATTGTGTGATATGTCAGAATTGTGTGTATAAAGTCAGATTTGTATGTATAAAGTCAGAATTGTGTGTATAAAGTCAGAATTGTGTGATATAATGTCAGAATTGTGTGATATTAAGAAATTGTATGATATTTCAGAATTGTGAGGTATAAAGTCATAATTGTTTGTATAAAGTCACAATTGTGAGATATTAAGAAATTGTGTGTATAGTCAGAATTGTGTGATATTAAGAAATTGTGTGTATAGTCAGAGTTGTGTGATATTAAGAAATTGTGTGTATAGTCAGAATTGTGTGTATAAAGTCAGAATTGTGTGATAAAAAGTCAGAATTGTGTGTATAAAGTCAGAATTGTGTGTATAGTCAGAATTGTGTGATATTAAGAAAGTGTGTGTATAGTCAGAATTGTGTGATATAAAGTCAGAATTGTTTGATAAAAAGTCAGAATTGTGAGATATGAAGTTAGAATTTTGTGATATTAAGAAATTGTGTGTATAAAGTCAGAATTGTGAGATGTGAAGTCAGAATTGTGAGATATGAAGTGAGAATTGTGTGATATTAAGAAATTGTGTGTATAAAGTCAGAATTGTGTGTATAAGTCAGAATTGTGTGTATAAAGTCAGAACTGTGTATAAAGTCAGAATTGTGTGATATGTAAGAATTGTGTGTATATAGTCAGAATTGTGTGTATAAAGTCAGAATTGTGTGATATGTCAGAATTGTGTGATATGTCAGAATTGTGTGTATAAAGTCAGAATTGTATGTATAAAGTCAGAATTGTGTGTATAAAGTCAGAATTGTGTGATATAATGTCAGAATTGCGAGATATAATGTCAGAATTGTGTGATATTAAGAAATTGTATGATATTTCAGAATTGTGAGGTATAAAGTCATAATTGTTTGTATAAAGTCACAATTGTGAGATATTAAGAAATTGTGTGTATAGTCAGAATTGTGTGATATTAAGAAATTGTGTGTATAGTCAGAATTGTGTGTATAAAGTCAGAATTGTGTGATAAAAAGTCAGAATTGCGAGATATAATGTCAGAATTGTGTGACATAACGTCAGAATTGTGTGTATAGTCAGAATTCTGTGATATTAAGAAATTGTGTGTATAGTCAGAATTGTGTGATATAAAGTCAGAATTGTTTGATAAAAAGTCAGAATTGTGAGATATGAAGTTAGAATTTTGTGATATTAAGAAATTGTGTGTATAGTC
>JBBBJY010000189.1:0-59114 GCA_039654625.1 Rhinogobio ventralis | reverse complement strand
GATTCTTTGTCCAGAAATGCGTCCAATAGGTCAAAATTGGACTACTCTCAGTCTGATAAAACATCAGAAGGAGTGTAAGAGTATGTATATAAAATTAAAGTTCAAAGACTTTTTGGCCATAAATATGTTCAAAAAGTCATATTTCAACAACTGTTGAAACATGAGAAGAAGAATGTGAGTTTGAATAGAAAGTTCAATATTGAGGATTCTTTGTCCAGAAATGCGTTCAGTGGGTCAAAATTGGACTACTCTCAGTCTGATAAAACATCAGAAGGAGTGTAAGAGTATGTATATAAAATTAAAGTTCAAACACTCTTTGGCCATAAAATTATGTTCAAAAAGTCATATTTGAACTACTGATGAAACATGAGAACACGAATGTGAGTTTGAATAGAAAGTTCAATATTGAGGATTCTTTGTCCAGAAATGCGTTCAATAGGTCAAAATTGGACTACTCTCAGTATGATAAAACATCAGAAGGAGTGTAAGAGTATGTATATAAAATTAAAGTTCAAAGACTTTTTGGCCGTAAATATGTTCAAAAAGTCATATTTCAACTACTGATGAAACATGAGTAGACGAATGTGAGTTTGAATAGAAAGTTCAATATTGAGGATTCTTTGTCCAGAAATGCGTTCAATAGGTCAAAATTGGACTACTCTCAGTCTGATAAAACATCAGAAGGAGTGTAAGAGTATTTATATAAAATTAAAGTTCAAAGACTTTTTGGCCGTAAATATGTTCAAAAAGTCATATTTCAACTACTGATGAAATATGAGAAGACGAATGTGAGTTTGAATAGAAAGTTGAATATTGAGGATTCTTTGTCCAGAAATGCGTTCAATAGGTCAAAATTGGACTACTCTCAGTATGATAAAACATCAGAAGGAGTGTAAGAGTATGTATATAAAATTAAAGTTCAAAGACTTTTTGGCCATAAAATTATGTTCAAAAAGTCATATTTCAACAACTGTTGAAACATGAGAAGAAGAATGTGAGTTTGAATAGAAAGTTCAATATTGAGGATTCTTTGTCCAGAAATGCGTTCAATAGGTCAAAATTGGACTACTCTCAGTCTGATAAAACATCAGAAGGAGTGTAAGAGTATGTATATAAAATTAAAGTTCAAAGACTTTTTGGCCATAAATATGTTCAAAAAGTCATATTTGAACTACTGATGAAACATGAGAAGACGAATGTGAGTTTGAATAGAAAGTTGAATATTGAGGATTCTTTGTCCAGAAATGCGTCCAATAGGTCAAAATTGGACTACTCTCAGTCTGATAAAACATCAGAAGGAGTGTAAGAGTATGTATATAAAATTAAAGTTCAAAGACTTTTTGGCCATAAATATGTTCAAAAAGTCATATTTCAACAACTGTTGAAACATGAGAAGAAGAATGTGAGTTTGAATAGAAAGTTGAATATTGAGGATTCTTTGTCCAGAAATGCGTTCAGTGGGTCAAAATTGGACTACTCTCAGTCTGATAAAACATCAGAAGGAGTGTAAGAGTATGTATATAAAATTAAAGTTCAAACACTCTTTGGCCATAAAATTATGTTCAAAAAGTCATATTTGAACTACTGATGAAACATGAGAAGACGAATGTGAGTTTGAATAGAAAGTTGAATATTGAGGATTCTTTGTCCAGAAATGCGTTCAGTAGGTCAAAATTGGACTACTCTCAGTCTGATAAAACATCAGAAGGAGTGTAAGAGTATGTATATAAAATTAAAGTTCAAAGACTTTTTGGCCATAAATATGTTTAAAAAGTCATATTTCAACAACTGTTGAAACATGAGAAGAAGAATGTGAGTTTGAATAGAAAGTTGAATATTGAGGATTCTTTGTCCAGAAATGCGTTCAATAGGTCAAATTTGAACTACTCTCAGTATGATAAAACATCAGAAGGAGTGTAAGAGTATGTATATAAAATTAAAGTTCAAAGACTTTTTGGCCATAAATATGTTCAAAAAGTCATATTTCAACAACTGTTGAAACATGAGAAGAAGAATGTGATTTTCAATAGAAAGTTCAATATTGAGGATTCTTTGTCCAGAAATGCGTTCAATAGGTCAAAATTGGACTACTCTCAGTATGATAAAACATCAGAAGGAGTGTAAGAGTATGTATATAAAATTAAAGTTCAAACACTCTTTGGCCATAAAATTATGTTCAAAAAGTCATATTTCAACTACTGATGAAACATGAGAAGACGAATGTGAGTTTGAATAGAAAGCTCAATATTGAGGATTCTTTGTCCAGAAATGCGTTCAATAGGTCAAAATTGGACTACTCTCAGTCTGATAAAACATCAGAAGGAGTGTAAGAGTATGTATATAAAATTAAAGTTCAAACACTCTTTGGCCATAAAATTATGTTCAAAAAGTCATATTTGAACTACTGATGAAACATGAGAAGACGAATGTGAGTTTGAATAGAAAGTTGAATATTGAGGATTCTTTGTCCAGAAATGCGTCCAATAGGTCAAAATTGGACTACTCTCAGTCTGATAAAACATCAGAAGGAGTGTAAGAGTATGTATATAAAATTAAAGTTCAAAGACTTTTTGGCCATAAATATGTTCAAAAAGTCATATTTCAACAACTGTTGAAACATGAGAAGAAGAATGTGAGTTTGAATAGAAAGTTCAATATTGAGGATTCTTTGTCCAGAAATGCGTTCAGTGGGTCAAAATTGGACTACTCTCAGTCTGATAAAACATCAGAAGGAGTGTAAGAGTATGTATATAAAATTAAAGTTCAAACACTCTTTGGCCATAAAATTATGTTCAAAAAGTCATATTTGAACTACTGATGAAACATGAGAACACGAATGTGAGTTTGAATAGAAAGTTCAATATTGAGGATTCTTTGTCCAGAAATGCGTTCAATAGGTCAAAATTGGACTACTCTCAGTATGATAAAACATCAGAAGGAGTGTAAGAGTATGTATATAAAATTAAAGTTCAAAGACTTTTTGGCCGTAAATATGTTCAAAAAGTCATATTTCAACTACTGATGAAACATGAGTAGACGAATGTGAGTTTGAATAGAAAGTTCAATATTGAGGATTCTTTGTCCAGAAATGCGTTCAATAGGTCAAAATTGGACTACTCTCAGTCTGATAAAACATCAGAAGGAGTGTAAGAGTATTTATATAAAATTAAAGTTCAAAGACTTTTTGGCCGTAAATATGTTCAAAAAGTCATATTTCAACTACTGATGAAATATGAGAAGACGAATGTGAGTTTGAATAGAAAGTTGAATATTGAGGATTCTTTGTCCAGAAATGCGTTCAATAGGTCAAAATTGGACTACTCTCAGTATGATAAAACATCAGAAGGAGTGTAAGAGTATGTATATAAAATTAAAGTTCAAAGACTTTTTGGCCATAAAATTATGTTCAAAAAGTCATATTTCAACAACTGTTGAAACATGAGAAGAAGAATGTGAGTTTGAATAGAAAGTTGAATATTGAGGATTCTTTGTCCAGAAATGCGTTCAATAGGTCAAAATTGGACTACTCTCAGTATGATAAAACATCAGAAGGAGTGTAAGAGTATGTATATAAAATTAAAGTTCAAAGACTTTTTGGCCATAAAATTATGTTCAAAAAGTCATATTTGAACTACTGATGAAACATGAGAAGACGAATGTGAGTTTGAATAGAAAGTTGAATATTGAGGATTCTTTGTCCAGAAATGCGTTCAGTAGGTCAAAATTGGACTACTCTCAGTCTGATAAAACATCAGAAGGAGTGTAAGAGTATGTATATAAAATTAAAGTTCAAAGACTTTTTGGCCATACATATGTTTAAAAAGTCATATTTCAACAACTGTTGAAACATGAGAAGAAGAATGTGAGTTTGAATAGAAAGTTGAATATTTAGGATTCTTTGTCCAGAAATGCGTTCAATAGGTCAAATTTGAACTACTCTCAGTATGATAAAACATCAGAAGGAGTGTAAGAGTATGTATATAAAATTAAAGTTCAAAGACTTTTTGGCCATAAATATGTTCAAAAAGTCATATTTCAACAACTGTTGAAACATGAGAAGAAGAATGTGATTTTCAATAGAAAGTTCAATATTGAGGATTCTTTGTCCAGAAATGCGTTCAATAGGTCAAAATTGGTCTACTCTCAGTATGATAAAACATCAGAAGGACTGTAAGAGTATGTATATAAAATTAAAGTTCAAAGACTTTCTGGCCATAAATATGTTCAAAAAGTCATATTTCAACTACTGATGAAATATGAGAAGAAGAATGTGATTTTCAATAGAAAGTTCAATATTGAGGATTCTTGGACTACTCTCAGTCTGATAGACTACTGTAGTCTACTGATGAGACTACTCTCAGTCTGATAAAACATCAGAAGAAGTGTAAGAGTATGTATATAAAATTAAAGTTCAAAGACTTTTGGGCCGTAAATATGTTCAAAAAGTCATATTTCAACTACTGATGAAACATGAGAAGACGAATGTGAGTTTGAATAGAAAGTTGAATATTGAGGATTCTTTGTCCAGAAATGCGTTCAATAGGTCAAAATTGGACTACTCTCAGTATGATAAAACATCAGAAGGAGTGTAAGAGTATGTATATAAAATTAAAGTTCAAAGACTTTTTGGCCATAAAATTATGTTCAAAAAGTCATATTTCAACAACTGTTGAAACATGAGAAGAAGAATGTGAGTTTGAATAGAAAGTTCAATATTGAGGATTCTTTGTCCAGAAATGCGTTCAATAGGTCAAAATTGGACTACTCTCAGTCTGATAAAACATCAGAAGGAGTGTAAGAGTATGTATATAAAATTAAAGTTCAAAGACTTTTTGGCCATAAATATGTTCAAAAAGTCATATTTGAACTACTGATGAAACATGAGAAGACGAATGTGAGTTTGAATAGAAAGTTGAATATTGAGGATTCTTTGTCCAGAAATGCGTCCAATAGGTCAAAATTGGACTACTCTCAGTCTGATAAAACATCAGAAGGAGTGTAAGAGTATGTATATAAAATTAAAGTTCAAAGACTTTTTGGCCATAAATATGTTCAAAAAGTCATATTTCAACAACTGTTGAAACATGAGAAGAAGAATGTGAGTTTGAATAGAAAGTTGAATATTGAGGATTCTTTGTCCAGAAATGCGTTCAGTAGGTCAAAATTGGACTACTCTCAGTCTGATAAAACATCAGAAGGAGTGTAAGAGTATGTATATAAAATTAAAGTTCAAAGACTTTTTGGCCATAAATATGTTTAAAAAGTCATATTTCAACAACTGTTGAAACATGAGAAGAAGAATGTGAGTTTGAATAGAAAGTTCAATATTGAGGATTCTTTGTCCAGAAATGCGTTCAATAGGTCAAAATTGGACTACTCTCAGTCTGATAAAACATCAGAAGGAGTGTAAGAGTATGTATATAAAATTAAAGTTCAAAGACTTTTTGGCCGTAAATATGTTCAAAAAGTCATATTTCAACTACTGATGAAATATGAGAAGACGAATGTGAGTTTGAATAGAAAGTTCAATATTGAGGATTCTTTGTCCAGAAATGCGTTCAATAGGTCAAATTTGAACTACTCTCAGTATGATAAAACATCAGAAGGAGTGTAAGAGTATGTATATAAAATTAAAGTTCAAAGACTTTTTGGCCATAAATATGTTCAAAAAGTCATATTTCAACTACTGATGAAATATGAGAAGAAGAATGTGATTTTCAATAGAAAGTTCAATATTGAGGATTCTTTGTCCAGAAATGCGTTCAATAGGTCAAAATTGGACTACTCTCAGTATGATAAAACATCAGAAGGAGTGTAAGAGTATGTATATAAAATTAAAGTTCAAAGACTTTTTGGCCATAAATATGTTCAAAAAGTCATATTTCAACTACTGATGAAACATGAGAAGACGAATGTGAGTTTGAATAGAAAGTTCAATATTGAGGATTCTTTGTCCAGAAATGCGTTCAATAGGTCAAAATTGGACTACTCTCAGTATGATAAAACATCAGAAGAAGTGTAAGAGTATGTATATAAAATTAAAGTTCAAAGACTTTTTGGCCGTAAATATGTTCAAAAAGTCATATTTCAACTACTGATGAAACATGAGAAGACGAATGTTGAGTTTGAATAGAAAGTTGAATATTGAGGATTCTTTGTCCAGAAATGCGTTCAATAGGTCAAAATTGGACTACTCTCAGTATGATAAAACATCAGAAGGAGTGTAAGAGTATGTATATAAAATTAAAGTTCAAAGACTTTTTGGCCATAAAATTATGTTCAAAAAGTCATATTTCAACAACTGTTGAAACATGAGAAGAAGAATGTGAGTTTGAATAGAAAGTTCAATATTGAGGATTCTTTGTCCAGAAATGCGTTCAATAGGTCAAAATTGGACTACTCTCAGTCTGATAAAACATCAGAAGGAGTGTAAGAGTATGTATATAAAATTAAAGTTCAAAGACTTTTTGGCCATAAATATGTTCAAAAAGTCATATTTGAACTACTGATGAAACATGAGAAGACGAATGTGAGTTTGAATAGAAAGTTGAATATTGAGGATTCTTTGTCCAGAAATGCGTCCAATAGGTCAAAATTGGACTACTCTCAGTCTGATAAAACATCAGAAGGAGTGTAAGAGTATGTATATAAAATTAAAGTTCAAAGACTTTTTGGCCATAAATATGTTCAAAAAGTCATATTTCAACAACTGTTGAAACATGAGAAGAAGAATGTGAGTTTGAATAGAAAGTTGAATATTGAGGATTCTTTGTCCAGAAATGCGTTCAGTGGGTCAAAATTGGACTACTCTCAGTCTGATAAAACATCAGAAGGAGTGTAAGAGTATGTATATAAAATTAAAGTTCAAACACTCTTTGGCCATAAAATTATGTTCAAAAAGTCATATTTGAACTACTGATGAAACATGAGAAGACGAATGTGAGTTTGAATAGAAAGTTGAATATTGAGGATTCTTTGTCCAGAAATGCGTTCAGTAGGTCAAAATTAGACTACTCTCAGTCTGATAAAACATCAGAAGGAGTGTAAGAGTATGTATATAAAATTAAAGTTCAAAGACTTTTTGGCCATAAATATGTTTAAAAAGTCATATTTCAACAACTGTTGAAACATGAGAAGAAGAATGTGAGTTTGAATAGAAAGTTGAATATTGAGGATTCTTTGTCCAGAAATGCGTTCAATAGGTCAAATTTGAACTACTCTCAGTATGATAAAACATCAGAAGGAGTGTAAGAGTATGTATATAAAATTAAAGTTCAAAGACTTTTTGGCCATAAATATGTTCAAAAAGTCATATTTCAACAACTGTTGAAACATGAGAAGAAGAATGTGATTTTCAATAGAAAGTTCAATATTGAGGATTCTTTGTCCAGAAATGCGTTCAATAGGTCAAAATTGGTCTACTCTCAGTATGATAAAACATCAGAAGGACTGTAAGAGTATGTATATAAAATTAAAGTTCAAAGACTTTCTGGCCATAAATATGTTCAAAAAGTCATATTTCAACTACTGATGAAATATGAGAAGAAGAATGTGATTTTCAATAGAAAGTTCAATATTGAGGATTCTTTGTCCAGAAATGCGTTCAATAGGTCAAAATTGGACTACTCTCAGTATGATAAAACATCAGAAGGAGTGTAAGAGTATGTATATAAAATTAAAGTTCAAACACTCTTTGGCCATAAAATTATGTTCAAAAAGTCATATTTGAACTACTGTTGAAACATGAGAAGAAGAATGTGAGTTTGAATAAAAAGTTCAATATTGAGGATTCTTTGTCCAGAAATGCGTTCAATAGGTCAAAATTGGACTACTCTCAGTATGATAAAACATCAGAAGGAGTGTAAGAGTATGTATATAAAATTAGAGTTCAAACATTCTTTGGCCATAAATATGTTCAAAAAGTCATATTTCAACTACTGATGAAACATCAATAAAAGTCTATGAGAATACTATAGAAAGTTCAATAGTCAGGATTCTTTGTCCAGAAATGCATTCAATAGATCAAATTTGAACTACTCTCAGTATGATAAAACATCAGAAGGAGTGTAAGAGTATGTATATAAGATTAAAGTTCAAAGACTTTTTGGCCGTAAATATGTTCAAACAGTCATATTTCAACTACTGATGAAACATGAGAAGACGAATGTGAGTTTGAATAGAAAGCTCAATATTGAGGATTCTTTGTCCAGAAATGCGTTCAATAGGTCAAAATTGGACTACTCTCAGTATGATAAAACATCAGAAGGAGTGTAAGAGTATGTATATAAAATTAAAGTTCAAAGACTTTTTGGCCATAAAATTATGTTCAAAAAGTCATATTTCAACAACTGTTGAAGCATGAGAAGAAGAATGTGACTTTGAATAGAAAGTTCAATATTGAGGATTCTTTGTCCAGAAATGCGTTCAATAGGTCAAAATTGGACTACTCTCAGTCTGATAAAACATCAGAAGGAGTGTAAGAGTATGTATATAAAATTAAAGTTCAAAGACTTTTTGGCCATAAATATGTTCAAAAAGTCATATTTCAACTACTGATGAAACATGAGAAGACGAATGTGAGTTTGAATAGAAAGTTCAATATTGAGGATTCTTTGTCCAGAAATGCGTTCAATAGGTCAAAATTGGACTACTCTCAGTATGATAAAACATCAGAAGGAGTGTAAGAGTATGTATATAAAATTAAAGTTCAAACACTCTTTGGCCATAAAATTATGTTCAAAAAGTCATATTTGAACTACTGATGAAACATGAGAAGACGAATGTGAGTTTGAATAGAAAGTTCAATATTGAGGATTCTTTGTCCAGAAATGCGTTCAATAGGTCAAAATTGGACTACTCTCAGTATGATAAAACATCAGAAGAAGTGTAAGAGTATGTATATAAAATTAAAGTTCAAAGACTTTTTGGCCGTAAATATGTTCAAAAAGTCATATTTCAACTACTGATGAAACATGAGAAGACGAATGTGAGTTTGAATAGAAAGCTCAATATTGAGGATTCTTTGTCCAGAAATGCGTTCAATAGGTCAAAATTGGACTACTCTCAGTCTGATAAAACATCAGAAGGAGTGTAAGAGTATGTATATAAAATTAAAGTTCAAACACTCTTTGGCCATAAAATTATGTTCAAAAAGTCATATTTGAACTACTGATGAAACATGAGAAGACGAATGTGAGTTTGAATAGAAAGTTGAATATTGAGGATTCTTTGTCCAGAAATGCGTCCAATAGGTCAAAATTGGACTACTCTCAGTCTGATAAAACATCAGAAGGAGTGTAAGAGTATGTATATAAAATTAAAGTTCAAAGACTTTTTGGCCATAAATATGTTCAAAAAGTCATATTTCAACAACTGTTGAAACATGAGAAGAAGAATGTGAGTTTGAATAGAAAGTTCAATATTGAGGATTCTTTGTCCAGAAATGCGTTCAGTGGGTCAAAATTGGACTACTCTCAGTCTGATAAAACATCAGAAGGAGTGTAAGAGTATGTATATAAAATTAAAGTTCAAACACTCTTTGGCCATAAAATTATGTTCAAAAAGTCATATTTGAACTACTGATGAAACATGAGAACACGAATGTGAGTTTGAATAGAAAGTTCAATATTGAGGATTCTTTGTCCAGAAATGCGTTCAATAGGTCAAAATTGGACTACTCTCAGTATGATAAAACATCAGAAGGAGTGTAAGAGTATGTATATAAAATTAAAGTTCAAAGACTTTTTGGCCGTAAATATGTTCAAAAAGTCATATTTCAACAACTGTTGAAACATGAGAAGAAGAATGTGATTTTCAATAGAAAGTTCAATATTGAGGATTCTTTGTCCAGAAATGCGTTCAATAGGTCAAAATTGGACTGCTCTCAGTCTGATAAAACATCAGAAGGAGTGTAAGAGTAAGTATATAAAATTAAAGTTCAAACACTCTTTGGCCATAAAATTATGTTCAAAAAGTCATATTTGAACTACTGATGAAACATGAGAAGACGAATGTGAGTTTGAATAGAAAGTTGAATATTGAGGATTCTTTGTCCAGAAATGCGTTCAGTAGGTCAAAATTGGACTACTCTCAGTCTGATAAAACATCAGAAGGAGTGTAAGAGTATGTATATAAAATTAAAGTTCAAAGACTTTTTGGCCATAAATATGTTTAAAAAGTCATATTTCAACAACTGTTGAAACATGAGAAGAAGAATGTGAGTTTGAATAGAAAGTTGAATATTGAGGATTCTTTGTCCAGAAATGCGTTCAATAGGTCAAATTTGAACTACTCTCAGTATGATAAAACATCAGAAGGAGTGTAAGAGTATGTATATAAAATTAAAGTTCAAAGACTTTTTGGCCATAAATATGTTCAAAAAGTCATATTTCAACAACTGTTGAAACATGAGAAGAAGAATGTGATTTTCAATAGAAAGTTCAATATTGAGGATTCTTTGTCCAGAAATGCGTTCAATAGGTCAAAATTGGTCTACTCTCAGTATGATAAAACATCAGAAGGACTGTAAGAGTATGTATATAAAATTAAAGTTCAAAGACTTTTTGGCCATAAATATGTTCAAAAAGTCATATTTCAACTACTGATGAAACATGAGAAGACGAATGTGAGTTTGAATAGAAAGTTCAATATTGAGGATTCTTTGTCCAGAAATGCGTTCAATATGCGTTCAATAGGTCAAAATTGGACTACTCTCAGTATGATAAAACATCAGAAGGAGTGTAAGAGTATGTATATAAAATTAAAGTTCAAACACTCTTTGGCCATAGAAAGTTCAATATTGAGGATTCTTTGTCCAGAAATGCGTTCAATAGGTCAAAATTGGACTACTCTCAGTCTGATAAAACATCAGAAGGAGTGTAAGAGTATGTATATAAAATTAAAGTTCAAACACTCTTTGGCCATAAAATTATGTTCAAAATGTCATATTTGAACTACTGATGAAACATGAGTAGACGAATGTGAGTTTGAATAGAAAGTTCAATATTGAGGATTCTTTGTCCAGAAATGCGTTCAATAGGTCAAAATTGGACTACTCTCAGTCTGATAAAACATCAGAAGGAGTGTAAGAGTATGTATATAAAATTAAAGTTCAAAGACTTTTTGGCCGTAAATATGTTCAAAAAGTCATATTTCAACTACTGATGAAATATGAGAAGACGAATGTGAGTTTGAATAGAAAGTTGAATATTGAGGATTCTTTATCCAGAAATGCGTTCAATAGGTCAAATTTGAACTACTCTCAGTATGATAAAACATCAGAAGGAGTGTAAGAGTATGTATATAAAATTAAAGTTCAAAGACTTTCTGGCCATAAATATGTTCAAAAAGTCATATTTCAACTACTGATGAAATATGAGAAGAAGAATGTGATTTTCAATAGAAAGTTCAATATTGAGGATTCTTTGTCCAGAAATGCGTTCAATAGGTCAAAATTGGACTACTCTCAGTATGATAAAACATCAGAAGGAGTGTAAGAGTATGTATATAAAATTAAAGTTCAAAGACTTTTTGGCCATAAATATGTTCAAAAAGTCATATTTCAACTACTGATGAAACATGAGAAGACGAATGTGAGTTTGAATAGAAAGTTCAATATTGAGGATTCTTTGTCCAGAAATGCGTTCAATAGGTCAAAATTGGACTACTCTCAGTATGATAAAACATCAGAAGGAGTGTAAGAGTATGTATATAAAATTAAAGTTCAAACACTCTTTGGCCATAAAATTATGTTCAAAAAGTCATATTTGAACTACTGATGAAACATGAGAAGACGAATGTGAGTTTGAATAGAAAGTTCAATATTGAGGATTCTTTGTCCAGAAATGCGTTCAATAGGTCAAAATTGGACTACTCTCAGTATGATAAAACATCAGAAGAAGTGTAAGAGTATGTATATAAAATTAAAGTTCAAAGACTTTTTGGCCGTAAATATATTCAAAAAGTCATATTTCAACTACTGATGAAACATGAGAAGACGAATGTGAGTTTGAATAGAAAGTTCAATATTGAGGATTCTTTGTCCAGAAATGCGTTCAATAGGTCAAAGTTGGACTACTCTCAGTATGATAAAACATCAGAAGAAGTGTAAGAGTATGTATATAAAATTAAAGTTCAAAGACTTTTTGGCCATAAATATGTTCAAAAAGTCATATTTCAACTACTGATGAAACATGAGAAGACGAATGTGAGTTTGAATAGAAAGTTCAATATTGAGGATTCTTTGTCCAGAAATGCGTTCAATAGGTCAAAATTGGACTACTCTCAGTATGATAAAACATCAGAAGGAGTGTAAGAGTATGTATATAAAATTAAAGTTCAAACACTCTTTGGCCATAAAATTATGTTCAAAAAGTCATATTTGAACTACTGATGAAACATGAGAAGACGAATGTGAGTTTGAATAGAAAGTTCAATATTGAGGATTCTTTGTCCAGAAATGCGTTCAATAGGTCAAAATATTGGACTACTCTCAGTATGATAAAACATCAGAAGAAGTGTAAGAGTATGTATATAAAATTAAAGTTCAAAGACTTTTTGGCCGTAAATATGTTCAAAAAGTCATATTTCAACTACTGATGAAACATGAGAAGACGAATGTGAGTTTGAATAGAAAGCTCAATATTGAGGATTCTTTGTCCAGAAATGCGTTCAATAGGTCAAAATTGGACTACTCTCAGTCTGATAAAACATCAGAAGGAGTGTAAGAGTATGTATATAAAATTAAAGTTCAAACACTCTTTGGCCATAAAATTATGTTCAAAAAGTCATATTTGAACTACTGATGAAATATGAGAAGAAGAATGTGATTTTCAATAGAAAGTTCAATATTGAGGATTCTTGGACTACTCTCAGTCTGATAGACTACTGTAGTCTACTGATGAGACTACTCTCAGTCTGATAAAACATCAGAAGAAGTGTAAGAGTATGTATATAAAATTAAAGTTCAAAGACTTTTTGGCCGTAAATATGTTCAAAAAGTCATATTTCAACTACTGATGAAACATGAGAAGACGAATGTGAGTTTGAATAGAAAGTTGAATATTGAGGATTCTTTGTCCAGAAATGCGTTCAATAGGTCAAAATTGGACTACTCTCAGTATGATAAAACATCAGAAGGAGTGTAAGAGTATGTATATAAAATTAAAGTTCAAAGACTTTTTGGCCATAAAATTATGTTCAAAAAGTCATATTTCAACAACTGTTGAAACATGAGAAGAAGAATGTGAGTTTGAATAGAAAGTTCAATATTGAGGATTCTTTGTCCAGAAATGCGTTCAATAGGTCAAAATTGGACTACTCTCAGTCTGATAAAACATCAGAAGGAGTGTAAGAGTATGTATATAAAATTAAAGTTCAAAGACTTTTTGGCCATAAATATGTTCAAAAAGTCATATTTGAACTACTGATGAAACATGAGAAGACGAATGTGAGTTTGAATAGAAAGTTGAATATTGAGGATTCTTTGTCCAGAAATGCGTCCAATAGGTCAAAATTGGACTACTCTCAGTCTGATAAAACATCAGAAGGAGTGTAAGAGTATGTATATAAAATTAAAGTTCAAAGACTTTTTGGCCATAAATATGTTCAAAAAGTCATATTTCAACAACTGTTGAAACATGAGAAGAAGAATGTGAGTTTGAATAGAAAGTTGAATATTGAGGATTCTTTGTCCAGAAATGCGTTCAGTGGGTCAAAATTGGACTACTCTCAGTCTGATAAAACATCAGAAGGAGTGTAAGAGTATGTATATAAAATTAAAGTTCAAACACTCTTTGGCCATAAAATTATGTTCAAAAAGTCATATTTGAACTACTGATGAAACATGAGAAGACGAATGTGAGTTTGAATAGAAAGTTGAATATTAAGGATTCTTTGTCCAGAAATGCGTTCAGTAGGTCAAAATTGGACTACTCTCAGTCTGATAAAACATCAGAAGGAGTGTAAGAGTATGTATATAAAATTAAAGTTCAAAGACTTTTTGGCCATAAATATGTTTAAAAAGTCATATTTCAACAACTGTTGAAACATGAGAAGAAGAATGTGAGTTTGAATAGAAAGTTGAATATTGAGGATTCTTTGTCCAGAAATGCGTTCAATAGGTCAAATTTGAACTACTCTCAGTATGATAAAACATCAGAAGGAGTGTAAGAGTATGTATATAAAATTAAAGTTCAAAGACTTTTTGGCCATAAATATGTTCAAAAAGTCATATTTCAACAACTGTTGAAACATGAGAAGAAGAATGTGATTTTCAATAGAAAGTTCAATATTGAGGATTCTTTGTCCAGAAATGCGTTCAATAGGTCAAAATTGGACTACTCTCAGTATGATAAAACATCAGAAGGAGTGTAAGAGTATGTATATAAAATTAAAGTTCAAACACTCTTTGGCCATAAAATTATGTTCAAAAAGTCATATTTCAACTACTGATGAAACATGAGAAGACGAATGTGAGTTTGAATAGAAAGCTCAATATTGAGGATTCTTTGTCCAGAAATGCGTTCAATAGGTCAAAATTGGACTACTCTCAGTCTGATAAAACATCAGAAGGAGTGTAAGAGTATGTATATAAAATTAAAGTTCAAACACTCTTTGGCCATAAAATTATGTTCAAAAAGTCATATTTGAACTACTGATGAAACATGAGAAGACGAATGTGAGTTTGAATAGAAAGTTGAATATTGAGGATTCTTTGTCCAGAAATGCGTCCAATAGGTCAAAATTGGACTACTCTCAGTCTGATAAAACATCAGAAGGAGTGTAAGAGTATGTATATAAAATTAAAGTTCAAAGACTTTTTGGCCATAAATATGTTCAAAAAGTCATATTTCAACAACTGTTGAAACATGAGAAGAAGAATGTGAGTTTGAATAGAAAGTTCAATATTGAGGATTCTTTGTCCAGAAATGCGTTCAGTGGGTCAAAATTGGACTACTCTCAGTCTGATAAAACATCAGAAGGAGTGTAAGAGTATGTATATAAAATTAAAGTTCAAACACTCTTTGGCCATAAAATTATGTTCAAAAAGTCATATTTGAACTACTGATGAAACATGAGAACACGAATGTGAGTTTGAATAGAAAGTTCAATATTGAGGATTCTTTGTCCAGAAATGCGTTCAATAGGTCAAAATTGGACTACTCTCAGTATGATAAAACATCAGAAGGAGTGTAAGAGTATGTATATAAAATTAAAGTTCAAAGACTTTTTGGCCGTAAATATGTTCAAAAAGTCATATTTCAACTACTGATGAAACATGAGTAGACGAATGTGAGTTTGAATAGAAAGTTCAATATTGAGGATTCTTTGTCCAGAAATGCGTTCAATAGGTCAAAATTGGACTACTCTCAGTCTGATAAAACATCAGAAGGAGTGTAAGAGTATTTATATAAAATTAAAGTTCAAAGACTTTTTGGCCGTAAATATGTTCAAAAAGTCATATTTCAACTACTGATGAAATATGAGAAGACGAATGTGAGTTTGAATAGAAAGTTGAATATTGAGGATTCTTTGTCCAGAAATGCGTTCAATAGGTCAAAATTGGACTACTCTCAGTATGATAAAACATCAGAAGGAGTGTAAGAGTATGTATATAAAATTAAAGTTCAAAGACTTTTTGGCCATAAAATTATGTTCAAAAAGTCATATTTCAACAACTGTTGAAACATGAGAAGAAGAATGTGAGTTTGAATAGAAAGTTCAATATTGAGGATTCTTTGTCCAGAAATGCGTTCAATAGGTCAAAATTGGACTACTCTCAGTCTGATAAAACATCAGAAGGAGTGTAAGAGTATGTATATAAAATTAAAGTTCAAAGACTTTTTGGCCATAAATATGTTCAAAAAGTCATATTTGAACTACTGATGAAACATGAGAAGACGAATGTGAGTTTGAATAGAAAGTTGAATATTGAGGATTCTTTGTCCAGAAATGCGTCCAATAGGTCAAAATTGGACTACTCTCAGTCTGATAAAACATCAGAAGGAGTGTAAGAGTATGTATATAAAATTAAAGTTCAAAGACTTTTTGGCCATAAATATGTTCAAAAAGTCATATTTCAACAACTGTTGAAACATGAGAAGAAGAATGTGAGTTTGAATAGAAAGTTGAATATTGAGGATTCTTTGTCCAGAAATGCGTTCAGTGGGTCAAAATTGGACTACTCTCAGTCTGATAAAACATCAGAAGGAGTGTAAGAGTATGTATATAAAATTAAAGTTCAAACACTCTTTGGCCATAAAATTATGTTCAAAAAGTCATATTTGAACTACTGATGAAACATGAGAAGACGAATGTGAGTTTGAATAGAAAGTTGAATATTGAGGATTCTTTGTCCAGAAATGCGTTCAGTAGGTCAAAATTGGACTACTCTCAGTCTGATAAAACATCAGAAGGAGTGTAAGAGTATGTATATAAAATTAAAGTTCAAAGACTTTTTGGCCATAAATATGTTTAAAAAGTCATATTTCAACAACTGTTGAAACATGAGAAGAAGAATGTGAGTTTGAATAGAAAGTTGAATATTGAGGATTCTTTGTCCAGAAATGCGTTCAATAGGTCAAATTTGAACTACTCTCAGTATGATAAAACATCAGAAGGAGTGTAAGAGTATGTATATAAAATTAAAGTTCAAAGACTTTTTGGCCATAAATATGTTCAAAAAGTCATATTTCAACAACTGTTGAAACATGAGAAGAAGAATGTGATTTTCAATAGAAAGTTCAATATTGAGGATTCTTTGTCCAGAAATGCGTTCAATAGGTCAAAATTGGACTACTCTCAGTATGATAAAACATCAGAAGGAGTGTAAGAGTATGTATATAAAATTAAAGTTCAAACACTCTTTGGCCATAAAATTATGTTCAAAAAGTCATATTTCAACTACTGATGAAACATGAGAAGACGAATGTGAGTTTGAATAGAAAGCTCAATATTGAGGATTCTTTGTCCAGAAATGCGTTCAATAGGTCAAAATTGGACTACTCTCAGTCTGATAAAACATCAGAAGGAGTGTAAGAGTATGTATATAAAATTAAAGTTCAAACACTCTTTGGCCATAAAATTATGTTCAAAAAGTCATATTTGAACTACTGATGAAACATGAGAAGACGAATGTGAGTTTGAATAGAAAGTTGAATATTGAGGATTCTTTGTCCAGAAATGCGTCCAATAGGTCAAAATTGGACTACTCTCAGTCTGATAAAACATCAGAAGGAGTGTAAGAGTATGTATATAAAATTAAAGTTCAAAGACTTTTTGGCCATAAATATGTTCAAAAAGTCATATTTCAACAACTGTTGAAACATGAGAAGAAGAATGTGAGTTTGAATAGAAAGTTCAATATTGAGGATTCTTTGTCCAGAAATGCGTTCAGTGGGTCAAAATTGGACTACTCTCAGTCTGATAAAACATCAGAAGGAGTGTAAGAGTATGTATATAAAATTAAAGTTCAAACACTCTTTGGCCATAAAATTATGTTCAAAAAGTCATATTTGAACTACTGATGAAACATGAGAACACGAATGTGAGTTTGAATAGAAAGTTCAATATTGAGGATTCTTTGTCCAGAAATGCGTTCAATAGGTCAAAATTGGACTACTCTCAGTATGATAAAACATCAGAAGGAGTGTAAGAGTATGTATATAAAATTAAAGTTCAAAGACTTTTTGGCCGTAAATATGTTCAAAAAGTCATATTTCAACTACTGATGAAACATGAGTAGACGAATGTGAGTTTGAATAGAAAGTTCAATATTGAGGATTCTTTGTCCAGAAATGCGTTCAATAGGTCAAAATTGGACTACTCTCAGTCTGATAAAACATCAGAAGGAGTGTAAGAGTATTTATATAAAATTAAAGTTCAAAGACTTTTTGGCCGTAAATATGTTCAAAAAGTCATATTTCAACTACTGATGAAATATGAGAAGACGAATGTGAGTTTGAATAGAAAGTTGAATATTGAGGATTCTTTGTCCAGAAATGCGTTCAATAGGTCAAAATTGGACTACTCTCAGTATGATAAAACATCAGAAGGAGTGTAAGAGTATGTATATAAAATTAAAGTTCAAAGACTTTTTGGCCATAAAATTATGTTCAAAAAGTCATATTTCAACAACTGTTGAAACATGAGAAGAAGAATGTGAGTTTGAATAGAAAGTTGAATATTGAGGATTCTTTGTCCAGAAATGCGTTCAATAGGTCAAAATTGGACTACTCTCAGTATGATAAAACATCAGAAGGAGTGTAAGAGTATGTATATAAAATTAAAGTTCAAAGACTTTTTGGCCATAAAATTATGTTCAAAAAGTCATATTTGAACTACTGATGAAACATGAGAAGACGAATGTGAGTTTGAATAGAAAGTTGAATATTGAGGATTCTTTGTCCAGAAATGCGTTCAGTAGGTCAAAATTGGACTACTCTCAGTCTGATAAAACATCAGAAGGAGTGTAAGAGTATGTATATAAAATTAAAGTTCAAAGACTTTTTGGCCATACATATGTTTAAAAAGTCATATTTCAACAACTGTTGAAACATGAGAAGAAGAATGTGAGTTTGAATAGAAAGTTGAATATTTAGGATTCTTTGTCCAGAAATGCGTTCAATAGGTCAAATTTGAACTACTCTCAGTATGATAAAACATCAGAAGGAGTGTAAGAGTATGTATATAAAATTAAAGTTCAAAGACTTTTTGGCCATAAATATGTTCAAAAAGTCATATTTCAACAACTGTTGAAACATGAGAAGAAGAATGTGATTTTCAATAGAAAGTTCAATATTGAGGATTCTTTGTCCAGAAATGCGTTCAATAGGTCAAAATTGGTCTACTCTCAGTATGATAAAACATCAGAAGGACTGTAAGAGTATGTATATAAAATTAAAGTTCAAAGACTTTCTGGCCATAAATATGTTCAAAAAGTCATATTTCAACTACTGATGAAATATGAGAAGAAGAATGTGATTTTCAATAGAAAGTTCAATATTGAGGATTCTTGGACTACTCTCAGTCTGATAGACTACTGTAGTCTACTGATGAGACTACTCTCAGTCTGATAAAACATCAGAAGAAGTGTAAGAGTATGTATATAAAATTAAAGTTCAAAGACTTTTGGGCCGTAAATATGTTCAAAAAGTCATATTTCAACTACTGATGAAACATGAGAAGACGAATGTGAGTTTGAATAGAAAGTTGAATATTGAGGATTCTTTGTCCAGAAATGCGTTCAATAGGTCAAAATTGGACTACTCTCAGTATGATAAAACATCAGAAGGAGTGTAAGAGTATGTATATAAAATTAAAGTTCAAAGACTTTTTGGCCATAAAATTATGTTCAAAAAGTCATATTTCAACAACTGTTGAAACATGAGAAGAAGAATGTGAGTTTGAATAGAAAGTTCAATATTGAGGATTCTTTGTCCAGAAATGCGTTCAATAGGTCAAAATTGGACTACTCTCAGTCTGATAAAACATCAGAAGGAGTGTAAGAGTATGTATATAAAATTAAAGTTCAAAGACTTTTTGGCCATAAATATGTTCAAAAAGTCATATTTGAACTACTGATGAAACATGAGAAGACGAATGTGAGTTTGAATAGAAAGTTGAATATTGAGGATTCTTTGTCCAGAAATGCGTCCAATAGGTCAAAATTGGACTACTCTCAGTCTGATAAAACATCAGAAGGAGTGTAAGAGTATGTATATAAAATTAAAGTTCAAAGACTTTTTGGCCATAAAATTATGTTCAAAAAGTCATATTTGAACTACTGATGAAACATGAGAAGACGAATGTGAGTTTGAATAGAAAGTTGAATATTGAGGATTCTTTGTCCAGAAATGCGTTCAGTAGGTCAAAATTGGACTACTCTCAGTCTGATAAAACATCAGAAGGAGTGTAAGAGTATGTATATAAAATTAAAGTTCAAAGACTTTTTGGCCATACATATGTTTAAAAAGTCATATTTCAACAACTGTTGAAACATGAGAAGAAGAATGTGAGTTTGAATAGAAAGTTGAATATTTAGGATTCTTTGTCCAGAAATGCGTTCAATAGGTCAAATTTGAACTACTCTCAGTATGATAAAACATCAGAAGGAGTGTAAGAGTATGTATATAAAATTAAAGTTCAAAGACTTTTTGGCCATAAATATGTTCAAAAAGTCATATTTCAACAACTGTTGAAACATGAGAAGAAGAATGTGATTTTCAATAGAAAGTTCAATATTGAGGATTCTTTGTCCAGAAATGCGTTCAATAGGTCAAAATTGGTCTACTCTCAGTATGATAAAACATCAGAAGGACTGTAAGAGTATGTATATAAAATTAAAGTTCAAAGACTTTCTGGCCATAAATATGTTCAAAAAGTCATATTTCAACTAC
This sequence comes from Rhinogobio ventralis, assembly GCA_039654625.1. NCBI lineage: Eukaryota > Metazoa > Chordata > Actinopteri > Cypriniformes > Gobionidae > Rhinogobio > Rhinogobio ventralis. The sequence goes on along the minus strand of JBBBJY010000189.1, from coordinate 38,718 downwards.
TGATGAAATATGAGAAGAAGAATGTGATTTTCAATAGAAAGTTCAATATTGAGGATTCTTGGACTACTCTCAGTCTGATAGACTACTGTAGTCTACTGATGAGACTACTCTCAGTCTGATAAAACATCAGAAGAAGTGTAAGAGTATGTATATAAAATTAAAGTTCAAAGACTTTTGGGCCGTAAATATGTTCAAAAAGTCATATTTCAACTACTGATGAAACATGAGAAGACGAATGTGAGTTTGAATAGAAAGTTGAATATTGAGGATTCTTTGTCCAGAAATGCGTTCAATAGGTCAAAATTGGACTACTCTCAGTATGATAAAACATCAGAAGGAGTGTAAGAGTATGTATATAAAATTAAAGTTCAAAGACTTTTTGGCCATAAAATTATGTTCAAAAAGTCATATTTCAACAACTGTTGAAACATGAGAAGAAGAATGTGAGTTTGAATAGAAAGTTCAATATTGAGGATTCTTTGTCCAGAAATGCGTTCAATAGGTCAAAATTGGACTACTCTCAGTCTGATAAAACATCAGAAGGAGTGTAAGAGTATGTATATAAAATTAAAGTTCAAAGACTTTTTGGCCATAAATATGTTCAAAAAGTCATATTTGAACTACTGATGAAACATGAGAAGACGAATGTGAGTTTGAATAGAAAGTTGAATATTGAGGATTCTTTGTCCAGAAATGCGTCCAATAGGTCAAAATTGGACTACTCTCAGTCTGATAAAACATCAGAAGGAGTGTAAGAGTATGTATATAAAATTAAAGTTCAAAGACTTTTTGGCCATAAATATGTTCAAAAAGTCATATTTCAACAACTGTTGAAACATGAGAAGAAGAATGTGAGTTTGAATAGAAAGTTGAATATTGAGGATTCTTTGTCCAGAAATGCGTTCAGTAGGTCAAAATTGGACTACTCTCAGTCTGATAAAACATCAGAAGGAGTGTAAGAGTATGTATATAAAATTAAAGTTCAAAGACTTTTTGGCCATAAATATGTTTAAAAAGTCATATTTCAACAACTGTTGAAACATGAGAAGAAGAATGTGAGTTTGAATAGAAAGTTGAATATTGAGGATTCTTTGTCCAGAAATGCGTTCAATAGGTCAAATTTGAACTACTCTCAGTATGATAAAACATCAGAAGGAGTGTAAGAGTATGTATATAAAATTAAAGTTCAAAGACTTTTTGGCCATAAATATGTTCAAAAAGTCATATTTCAACAACTGTTGAAACATGAGAAGAAGAATGTGATTTTCAATAGAAAGTTCAATATTGAGGATTCTTTGTCCAGAAATGCGTTCAATAGGTCAAAATTGGTCTACTCTCAGTATGATAAAACATCAGAAGGACTGTAAGAGTATATATATAAAATTAAAGTTCAAAGACTTTCTGGCCATAAATATGTTCAAAAAGTCATATTTCAACTACTGATGAAATATGAGAAGAAGAATGTGATTTTCAATAGAAAGTTCAATATTGAGGATTCTTTGTCCAGAAATGCGTTCAATAGGTCAAAATTGGACTACTCTCAGTATGATAAAACATCAGAAGGAGTGTAAGAGTATGTATATAAAATTAAAGTTCAAACACTCTTTGGCCATAAAATTATGTTCAAAAAGTCATATTTGAACTACTGATGAAACATGAGAAGACGAATGTGAGTTTGAATAGAAAGTTGAATATTGAGGATTCTTTGTCCAGAAATGCGTCCAATAGGTCAAAATTGGACTACTCTCAGTCTGATAAAACATCAGAAGGAGTGTAAGAGTATGTATATAAAATTAAAGTTCAAAGACTTTTTGGCCATAAATATGTTCAAAAAGTCATATTTCAACAACTGTTGAAACATGAGAAGAAGAATGTGAGTTTGAATAGAAAGTTCAATATTGAGGATTCTTTGTCCAGAAATGCGTTCAGTGGGTCAAAATTGGACTACTCTCAGTCTGATAAAACATCAGAAGGAGTGTAAGAGTATGTATATAAAATTAAAGTTCAAACACTCTTTGGCCATAAAATTATGTTCAAAAAGTCATATTTGAACTACTGATGAAACATGAGAACACGAATGTGAGTTTGAATAGAAAGTTCAATATTGAGGATTCTTTGTCCAGAAATGCGTTCAATAGGTCAAAATTGGACTACTCTCAGTATGATAAAACATCAGAAGGAGTGTAAGAGTATGTATATAAAATTAAAGTTCAAAGACTTTTTGGCCGTAAATATGTTCAAAAAGTCATATTTCAACTACTGATGAAACATGAGTAGACGAATGTGAGTTTGAATAGAAAGTTGAATATTGAGGATTCTTTGTCCAGAAATGCGTTCAATAGGTCAAAATTGGACTACTCTCAGTATGATAAAACATCAGAAGGAGTGTAAGAGTATGTATATAAAATTAAAGTTCCAAGACTTTTTGGCCATAAAATTATGTTCAAAAAGTCATATTTGAACTACTGATGAAACATGAGAAGACGAATGTGAGTTTGAATAGAAAGTTGAATATTGAGGATTCTTTGTCCAGAAATGCGTTCAGTAGGTCAAAATTGGACTACTCTCAGTCTGATAAAACATCAGAAGGAGTGTAAGAGTATGTATATAAAATTAAAGTTCAAAGACTTTTTGGCCATAAATATGTTTAAAAAGTCATATTTCAACAACTGTTGAAACATGAGAAGAAGAATGTGAGTTTGAATAGAAAGTTGAATATTTAGGATTCTTTGTCCAGAAATGCGTTCAATAGGTCAAATTTGAACTACTCTCAGTATGATAAAACATCAGAAGGAGTGTAAGAGTATGTATATAAAATTAAAGTTCAAAGACTTTTTGGCCATAAATATGTTCAAAAAGTCATATTTCAACAACTGTTGAAACATGAGAAGAAGAATGTGATTTTCAATAGAAAGTTCAATATTGAGGATTCTTTGTCCAGAAATGCGTTCAATAGGTCAAAATTGGTCTACTCTCAGTATGATAAAACATCAGAAGGACTGTAAGAGTATGTATATAAAATTAAAGTTCAAAGACTTTCTGGCCATAAATATGTTCAAAAAGTCATATTTCAACTACTGATGAAATATGAGAAGAAGAATGTGATTTTCAATAGAAACTTCAATATTGAGGATTCTTGGACTACTCTCAGTCTGATAGACTACTGTAGTCTACTGATGAGACTACTCTCAGTCTGATAAAACATCAGAAGAAGTGTAAGAGTATGTATATAAAATTAAAGTTCAAAGACTTTTTGGCCGTAAATATGTTCAAAAAGTCATATTTCAACTACTGATGAAACATGAGAAGACGAATGTGAGTTTGAATAGAAAGTTGAATATTGAGGATTCTTTGTCCAGAAATGCGTTCAATAGGTCAAAATTGGACTACTCTCAGTATGATAAAACATCAGAAGGAGTGTAAGAGTATGTATATAAAATTAAAGTTCAAAGACTTTTTGGCCATAAAATTATGTTCAAAAAGTCATATTTCAACAACTGTTGAAACATGAGAAGAAGAATGTGAGTTTGAATAGAAAGTTCAATATTGAGGATTCTTTGTCCAGAAATGCGTTCAATAGGTCAAAATTGGACTACTCTCAGTCTGATAAAACATCAGAAGGAGTGTAAGAGTATGTATATAAAATTAAAGTTCAAAGACTTTTTGGCCATAAATATGTTCAAAAAGTCATATTTGAACTACTGATGAAACATGAGAAGACGAATGTGAGTTTGAATAGAAAGTTGAATATTGAGGATTCTTTGTCCAGAAATGCGTCCAATAGGTCAAAATTGGACTACTCTCAGTCTGATAAAACATCAGAAGGAGTGTAAGAGTATGTATATAAAATTAAAGTTCAAAGACTTTTTGGCCATAAATATGTTCAAAAAGTCATATTTCAACAACTGTTGAAACATGAGAAGAAGAATGTGAGTTTGAATAGAAAGTTGAATATTGAGGATTCTTTGTCCAGAAATGCGTTCAGTAGGTCAAAATTGGACTACTCTCAGTCTGATAAAACATCAGAAGGAGTGTAAGAGTATGTATATAAAATTAAAGTTCAAAGACTTTTTGGCCATAAATATGTTTAAAAAGTCATATTTCAACAACTGTTGAAACATGAGAAGAAGAATGTGAGTTTGAATAGAAAGTTGAATATTGAGGATTCTTTGTCCAGAAATGCGTTCAATAGGTCAAATTTGAACTACTCTCAGTATGATAAAACATCAGAAGGAGTGTAAGAGTATGTATATAAAATTAAAGTTCAAAGACTTTTTGGCCATAAATATGTTCAAAAAGTCATATTTCAACAACTGTTGAAACATGAGAAGAAGAATGTGATTTTCAATAGAAAGTTCAATATTGAGGATTCTTTGTCCAGAAATGCGTTCAATAGGTCAAAATTGGTCTACTCTCAGTATGATAAAACATCAGAAGGACTGTAAGAGTATGTATATAAAATTAAAGTTCAAAGACTTTCTGGCCATAAATATGTTCAAAAAGTCATATTTCAACTACTGATGAAATATGAGAAGAAGAATGTGATTTTCAATAGAAAGTTCAATATTGAGGATTCTTTGTCCAGAAATGCGTTCAATAGGTCAAAATTGGACTACTCTCAGTATGATAAAACATCAGAAGGAGTGTAAGAGTATGTATATAAAATTAAAGTTCAAACACTCTTTGGCCATAAAATTATGTTCAAAAAGTCATATTTGAACTACTGATGAAACATGAGAAGACGAATGTGAGTTTGAATAGAAAGTTGAATATTGAGGATTCTTTGTCCAGAAATGCGTCCAATAGGTCAAAATTGGACTACTCTCAGTCTGATAAAACATCAGAAGGAGTGTAAGAGTATGTATATAAAATTAAAGTTCAAAGACTTTTTGGCCATAAATATGTTCAAAAAGTCATATTTCAACAACTGTTGAAACATGAGAAGAAGAATGTGAGTTTGAATAGAAAGTTCAATATTGAGGATTCTTTGTCCAGAAATGCGTTCAGTGGGTCAAAATTGGACTACTCTCAGTCTGATAAAACATCAGAAGGAGTGTAAGAGTATGTATATAAAATTAAAGTTCAAACACTCTTTGGCCATAAAATTATGTTCAAAAAGTCATATTTGAACTACTGATGAAACATGAGAACACGAATGTGAGTTTGAATAGAAAGTTCAATATTGAGGATTCTTTGTCCAGAAATGCGTTCAATAGGTCAAAATTGGACTACTCTCAGTATGATAAAACATCAGAAGGAGTGTAAGAGTATGTATATAAAATTAAAGTTCAAAGACTTTTTGGCCGTAAATATGTTCAAAAAGTCATATTTCAACTACTGATGAAACATGAGTAGACGAATGTGAGTTTGAATAGAAAGTTCAATATTGAGGATTCTTTGTCCAGAAATGCGTTCAATAGGTCAAAATTGGACTACTCTCAGTCTGATAAAACATCAGAAGGAGTGTAAGAGTATTTATATAAAATTAAAGTTCAAAGACTTTTTGGCCGTAAATATGTTCAAAAAGTCATATTTCAACTACTGATGAAATATGAGAAGACGAATGTGAGTTTGAATAGAAAGTTGAATATTGAGGATTCTTTGTCCAGAAATGCGATCAATAGGTCAAAATTGGACTACTCTCAGTATGATAAAACATCAGAAGGAGTGTAAGAGTATGTATATAAAATTAAAGTTCAAAGACTTTTTGGCCATAAAATTATGTTCAAAAAGTCATATTTCAACAACTGTTGAAACATGAGAAGAAGAATGTGAGTTTGAATAGAAAGTTCAATATTGAGGATTCTTTGTCTAGAAATGCGTTCAATAGGTCAAAATTGGACTACTCTCAGTCTGATAAAACATCAGAAGGAGTGTAAGAGTATGTATATAAAATTAAAGTTCAAAGACTTTTTGGCCATAAATATGTTCAAAAAGTCATATTTCAACTACTGATGAAACATGAGAAGACGAATGTGAGTTTGAATAGAAAGTTCAATATTGAGGATTCTTTGTCCAGAAATGCGTTCAATAGGTCAAAATTGGACTACTCTCAGTATGATAAAACATCAGAAGGAGTGTAAGAGTATGTATATAAAATTAAAGTTCAAACACTCTTTGGCCATAAAATTATGTTCAAAAAGTCATATTTCAACTACTGATGAAACATGAGAAGACGAATGTGAGTTTGAATAGAAAGTTCAATATTGAGGATTCTTTGTCCAGAAATGCGTTCAATAGGTCAAAATTGGACTACTCTCAGTCTGATAAAACATCAGAAGGAGTGTAAGAGTATGTATATAAAATTAAAGTTCAAAGACTTTTTGGCCGTAAATATGTTCAAAAAGTCATATTTCAACTACTGATGAAATATGAGAAGACGAATGTGAGTTTGAATAGAAAGTTGAATATTGAGGATTCTTTGTCCAGAAATGCGTTCAATAGGTCAAAATTGGACTACTCTCAGTATGATAAAACATCAGAAGGAGTGTAAGAGTATGTATATAAAATTACAGTTCAAAGACTTTTTGGCCATAAAATTATGTTCAAAAAGTCATATTTCAACAACTGTTGAAACATGAGAAGAAGAATGTGAGTTTGAATAGAAAGTTCAATATTGAGGATTCTTTGTCCAGAAATGCGTTCAATAGGTCAAAATTGGACTACTCTCAGTCTGATAAAACATCAGAAGGAGTGTAAGAGTATGTATATAAAATTAAAGTTCAAAGACTTTTTGGCCATAAATATGTTCAAAAAGTCATATTTCAACAACTGTTGAAACATGAGAAGAAGAATGTGAGTTTGAATAGAAAGTTCAATATTGAGGATTCTTTGTCCAGAAATGCGTTCAGTAGGTCAAAATTGGACTACTCTCAGTCTGATAAAACATCAGAAGGAGTGTAAGAGTATGTATATAAAATTAAAGTTCAAACACTCTTTGGCCATAAAATTATGTTCAAAATGTCATATTTGAACTACTGATGAAACATGAGTAGACGAATGTGAGTTTGAATAGAAAGTTCAATATTGAGGATTCTTTGTCCAGAAATGCGTTCAATAGGTCAAAATTGGACTACTCTCAGTCTGATAAAACATCAGAAGGAGTGTAAGAGTATGTATATAAAATTAAAGTTCAAAGACTTTTTGGCCGTAAATATGTTCAAAAAGTCATATTTCAACTACTGATGAAATATGAGAAGACGAATGTGAGTTTGAATAGAAAGTTGAATTTTGAGGATTCTTTGTCCAGAAATGCGTTCAATAGGTCAAATTTGAACTACTCTCAGTATGATAAAACATCAGAAGGAGTGTAAGAGTATGTATATAAAATTAAAGTTCAAAGACTTTCTGGCCATAAATATGTTCAAAAAGTCATATTTCAACTACTGATGAAATATGAGAAGAAGAATGTGATTTTCAATAGAAAGTTCAATATTGAGGATTCTTTGTCCAGAAATGCGTTCAATAGGTCAAAATTGGACTACTCTCAGTATGATAAAACATCAGAAGGAGTGTAAGAGTATGTATATAAAATTAAAGTTCAAAGACTTTTTGGCCATAAATATGTTCAAAAAGTCATATTTCAACTACTGATGAAACATGAGAAGACGAATGTGAGTTTGAATAGAAAGTTCAATATTGAGGATTCTTTGTCCAGAAATGCGTTCAATAGGTCAAAATTGGACTACTCTCAGTATGATAAAACATCAGAAGAAGTGTAAGAGTATGTATATAAAATTAAAGTTCAAAGACTTTTTGGCCGTAAATATGTTCAAAAAGTCATATTTCAACTACTGATGAAACATGAGAAGACGAATGTGAGTTTGAATAGAAAGTTGAATATTGAGGATTCTTTGTCCAGAAATGCGTTCAATAGGTCAAAATTGGACTACTCTCAGTATGATAAAACATCAGAAGGAGTGTAAGAGTATGTATATAAAATTAAAGTTCAAAGACTTTTTGGCCATAAAATTATGTTCAAAAAGTCATATTTCAACAACTGTTGAAACATGAGAAGAAGAATGTGAGTTTGAATAGAAAGTTCAATATTGAGGATTCTTTGTCCAGAAATGCGTTCAATAGGTCAAAATTGGACTACTCTCAGTCTGATAAAACATCAGAAGGAGTGTAAGAGTATGTATATAAAATTAAAGTTCAAAGACTTTTTGGCCATAAATATGTTCAAAAAGTCATATTTGAACTACTGATGAAACATGAGAAGACGAATGTGAGTTTGAATAGAAAGTTGAATATTGAGGATTCTTTGTCCAGAAATGCGTCCAATAGGTCAAAATTGGACTACTCTCAGTCTGATAAAACATCAGAAGGAGTGTAAGAGTATGTATATAAAATTAAAGTTCAAAGACTTTTTGGCCATAAATATGTTCAAAAAGTCATATTTCAACAACTGTTGAAACATGAGAAGAAGAATGTGAGTTTGAATAGAAAGTTGAATATTGAGGATTCTTTGTCCAGAAATGCGTTCAGTGGGTCAAAATTGGACTACTCTCAGTCTGATAAAACATCAGAAGGAGTGTAAGAGTATGTATATAAAATTAAAGTTCAAACACTCTTTGGCCATAAAATTATGTTCAAAAAGTCATATTTGAACTACTGATGAAACATGAGAAGACGAATGTGAGTTTGAATAGAAAGTTGAATATTGAGGATTCTTTGTCCAGAAATGCGTTCAGTAGGTCAAAATTAGACTACTCTCAGTCTGATAAAACATCAGAAGGAGTGTAAGAGTATGTATATAAAATTAAAGTTCAAAGACTTTTTGGCCATAAATATGTTTAAAAAGTCATATTTCAACAACTGTTGAAACATGAGAAGAAGAATGTGAGTTTGAATAGAAAGTTGAATATTGAGGATTCTTTGTCCAGAAATGCGTTCAATAGGTCAAATTTGAACTACTCTCAGTATGATAAAACATCAGAAGGAGTGTAAGAGTATGTATATAAAATTAAAGTTCAAAGACTTTTTGGCCATAAATATGTTCAAAAAGTCATATTTCAACAACTGTTGAAACATGAGAAGAAGAATGTGATTTTCAATAGAAAGTTCAATATTGAGGATTCTTTGTCCAGAAATGCGTTCAATAGGTCAAAATTGGTCTACTCTCAGTATGATAAAACATCAGAAGGACTGTAAGAGTATGTATATAAAATTAAAGTTCAAAGACTTTCTGGCCATAAATATGTTCAAAAAGTCATATTTCAACTACTGATGAAATATGAGAAGAAGAATGTGATTTTCAATAGAAAGTTCAATATTGAGGATTCTTTGTCCAGAAATGCGTTCAATAGGTCAAAATTGGACTACTCTCAGTATGATAAAACATCAGAAGGAGTGTAAGAGTATGTATATAAAATTAAAGTTCAAACACTCTTTGGCCATAAAATTATGTTCAAAAAGTCATATTTGAACTACTGTTGAAACATGAGAAGAAGAATGTGAGTTTGAATAAAAAGTTCAATATTGAGGATTCTTTGTCCAGAAATGCGTTCAATAGGTCAAAATTGGACTACTCTCAGTATGATAAAACATCAGAAGGAGTGTAAGAGTATGTATATAAAATTAGAGTTCAAACACTCTTTGGCCATAAATATGTTCAAAAAGTCATATTTCAACTACTGATGAAACATCAATAAAAGTCTATGAGAATACTATAGAAAGTTCAATAGTCAGGATTCTTTGTCCAGAAATGCATTCAATAGATCAAATTTGAACTACTCTCAGTATGATAAAACATCAGAAGGAGTGTAAGAGTATGTATATAAGATTAAAGTTCAAAGACTTTTTGGCCATAAAATTATGTTCAAAAAGTCATATTTCAACAACTGTTGAAACATGAGAAGAAGAATGTGACTTTGAATAGAAAGTTCAATATTGAGGATTCTTTGTCCAGAAATGCGTTCAATAGGTCAAAATTGGACTACTCTCAGTCTGATAAAACATCAGAAGGAGTGTAAGAGTATTTATATAAAATTAAAGTTCAAAGACTTTTTGGCCGTAAATATGTTCAAAAAGTCATATTTCAACTACTGATGAAATATGAGAAGACGAATGTGAGTTTGAATAGAAAGTTGAATATTGAGGATTCTTTGTCCAGAAATGCGATCAATAGGTCAAAATTGGACTACTCTCAGTATGATAAAACATCAGAAGGAGTGTAAGAGTATGTATATAAAATTAAAGTTCAAAGACTTTTTGGCCATAAAATTATGTTCAAAAAGTCATATTTCAACAACTGTTGAAACATGAGAAGAAGAATGTGAGTTTGAATAGAAAGTTCAATATTGAGGATTCTTTGTCTAGAAATGCGTTCAATAGGTCAAAATTGGACTACTCTCAGTCTGATAAAACATCAGAAGGAGTGTAAGAGTATGTATATAAAATTAAAGTTCAAAGACTTTTTGGCCATAAATATGTTCAAAAAGTCATATTTCAACTACTGATGAAACATGAGAAGACGAATGTGAGTTTGAATAGAAAGTTCAATATTGAGGATTCTTTGTCCAGAAATGCGTTCAATAGGTCAAAATTGGACTACTCTCAGTATGATAAAACATCAGAAGGAGTGTAAGAGTATGTATATAAAATTAAAGTTCAAACACTCTTTGGCCATAAAATTATGTTCAAAAAGTCATATTTCAACTACTGATGAAACATGAGAAGACGAATGTGAGTTTGAATAGAAAGTTCAATATTGAGGATTCTTTGTCCAGAAATGCGTTCAATAGGTCAAAATTGGACTACTCTCAGTCTGATAAAACATCAGAAGGAGTGTAAGAGTATGTATATAAAATTAAAGTTCAAAGACTTTTTGGCCGTAAATATGTTCAAAAAGTCATATTTCAACTACTGATGAAATATGAGAAGACGAATGTGAGTTTGAATAGAAAGTTGAATATTGAGGATTCTTTGTCCAGAAATGCGTTCAATAGGTCAAAATTGGACTACTCTCAGTATGATAAAACATCAGAAGGAGTGTAAGAGTATGTATATAAAATTACAGTTCAAAGACTTTTTGGCCATAAAATTATGTTCAAAAAGTCATATTTCAACAACTGTTGAAACATGAGAAGAAGAATGTGAGTTTGAATAGAAAGTTCAATATTGAGGATTCTTTGTCCAGAAATGCGTTCAATAGGTCAAAATTGGACTACTCTCAGTCTGATAAAACATCAGAAGGAGTGTAAGAGTATGTATATAAAATTAAAGTTCAAAGACTTTTTGGCCATAAATATGTTCAAAAAGTCATATTTCAACAACTGTTGAAACATGAGAAGAAGAATGTGAGTTTGAATAGAAAGTTCAATATTGAGGATTCTTTGTCCAGAAATGCGTTCAGTAGGTCAAAATTGGACTACTCTCAGTCTGATAAAACATCAGAAGGAGTGTAAGAGTATGTATATAAAATTAAAGTTCAAACACTCTTTGGCCATAAAATTATGTTCAAAATGTCATATTTGAACTACTGATGAAACATGAGTAGACGAATGTGAGTTTGAATAGAAAGTTCAATATTGAGGATTCTTTGTCCAGAAATGCGTTCAATAGGTCAAAATTGGACTACTCTCAGTCTGATAAAACATCAGAAGGAGTGTAAGAGTATGTATATAAAATTAAAGTTCAAAGACTTTTTGGCCGTAAATATGTTCAAAAAGTCATATTTCAACTACTGATGAAATATGAGAAGACGAATGTGAGTTTGAATAGAAAGTTGAATTTTGAGGATTCTTTGTCCAGAAATGCGTTCAATAGGTCAAATTTGAACTACTCTCAGTATGATAAAACATCAGAAGGAGTGTAAGAGTATGTATATAAAATTAAAGTTCAAAGACTTTCTGGCCATAAATATGTTCAAAAAGTCATATTTCAACTACTGATGAAATATGAGAAGAAGAATGTGATTTTCAATAGAAAGTTCAATATTGAGGATTCTTTGTCCAGAAATGCGTTCAATAGGTCAAAATTGGACTACTCTCAGTATGATAAAACATCAGAAGGAGTGTAAGAGTATGTATATAAAATTAAAGTTCAAAGACTTTTTGGCCATAAATATGTTCAAAAAGTCATATTTCAACTACTGATGAAACATGAGAAGACGAATGTGAGTTTGAATAGAAAGTTCAATATTGAGGATTCTTTGTCCAGAAATGCGTTCAATAGGTCAAAATTGGACTACTCTCAGTATGATAAAACATCAGAAGAAGTGTAAGAGTATGTATATAAAATTAAAGTTCAAAGACTTTTTGGCCGTAAATATGTTCAAAAAGTCATATTTCAACTACTGATGAAACATGAGAAGACGAATGTGAGTTTGAATAGAAAGTTGAATATTGAGGATTCTTTGTCCAGAAATGCGTTCAATAGGTCAAAATTGGACTACTCTCAGTATGATAAAACATCAGAAGGAGTGTAAGAGTATGTATATAAAATTAAAGTTCAAAGACTTTTTGGCCATAAAATTATGTTCAAAAAGTCATATTTCAACAACTGTTGAAACATGAGAAGAAGAATGTGAGTTTGAATAGAAAGTTCAATATTGAGGATTCTTTGTCCAGAAATGCGTTCAATAGGTCAAAATTGGACTACTCTCAGTCTGATAAAACATCAGAAGGAGTGTAAGAGTATGTATATAAAATTAAAGTTCAAAGACTTTTTGGCCATAAATATGTTCAAAAAGTCATATTTGAACTACTGATGAAACATGAGAAGACGAATGTGAGTTTGAATAGAAAGTTGAATATTGAGGATTCTTTGTCCAGAAATGCGTCCAATAGGTCAAAATTGGACTACTCTCAGTCTGATAAAACATCAGAAGGAGTGTAAGAGTATGTATATAAAATTAAAGTTCAAAGACTTTTTGGCCATAAATATGTTCAAAAAGTCATATTTCAACAACTGTTGAAACATGAGAAGAAGAATGTGAGTTTGAATAGAAAGTTGAATATTGAGGATTCTTTGTCCAGAAATGCGTTCAGTGGGTCAAAATTGGACTACTCTCAGTCTGATAAAACATCAGAAGGAGTGTAAGAGTATGTATATAAAATTAAAGTTCAAACACTCTTTGGCCATAAAATTATGTTCAAAAAGTCATATTTGAACTACTGATGAAACATGAGAAGACGAATGTGAGTTTGAATAGAAAGTTGAATATTGAGGATTCTTTGTCCAGAAATGCGTTCAGTAGGTCAAAATTAGACTACTCTCAGTCTGATAAAACATCAGAAGGAGTGTAAGAGTATGTATATAAAATTAAAGTTCAAAGACTTTTTGGCCATAAATATGTTTAAAAAGTCATATTTCAACAACTGTTGAAACATGAGAAGAAGAATGTGAGTTTGAATAGAAAGTTGAATATTGAGGATTCTTTGTCCAGAAATGCGTTCAATAGGTCAAATTTGAACTACTCTCAGTATGATAAAACATCAGAAGGAGTGTAAGAGTATGTATATAAAATTAAAGTTCAAAGACTTTTTGGCCATAAATATGTTCAAAAAGTCATATTTCAACAACTGTTGAAACATGAGAAGAAGAATGTGATTTTCAATAGAAAGTTCAATATTGAGGATTCTTTGTCCAGAAATGCGTTCAATAGGTCAAAATTGGTCTACTCTCAGTATGATAAAACATCAGAAGGACTGTAAGAGTATGTATATAAAATTAAAGTTCAAAGACTTTCTGGCCATAAATATGTTCAAAAAGTCATATTTCAACTACTGATGAAATATGAGAAGAAGAATGTGATTTTCAATAGAAAGTTCAATATTGAGGATTCTTTGTCCAGAAATGCGTTCAATAGGTCAAAATTGGACTACTCTCAGTATGATAAAACATCAGAAGGAGTGTAAGAGTATGTATATAAAATTAAAGTTCAAACACTCTTTGGCCATAAAATTATGTTCAAAAAGTCATATTTGAACTACTGTTGAAACATGAGAAGAAGAATGTGAGTTTGAATAAAAAGTTCAATATTGAGGATTCTTTGTCCAGAAATGCGTTCAATAGGTCAAAATTGGACTACTCTCAGTATGATAAAACATCAGAAGGAGTGTAAGAGTATGTATATAAAATTAGAGTTCAAACACTCTTTGGCCATAAATATGTTCAAAAAGTCATATTTCAACTACTGATGAAACATCAATAAAAGTCTATGAGAATACTATAGAAAGTTCAATAGTCAGGATTCTTTGTCCAGAAATGCATTCAATAGATCAAATTTGAACTACTCTCAGTATGATAAAACATCAGAAGGAGTGTAAGAGTATGTATATAAGATTAAAGTTCAAAGACTTTTTGGCCATAAAATTATGTTCAAAAAGTCATATTTCAACAACTGTTGAAACATGAGAAGAAGAATGTGACTTTGAATAGAAAGTTCAATATTGAGGATTCTTTGTCCAGAAATGCGTTCAATAGGTCAAAATTGGACTACTCTCAGTCTGATAAAACATCAGAAGGAGTGTAAGAGTATGTATATAAAATTAAAGTTCAAAGACTTTTTGGCCATAAATATGTTCAAAAAGTCATATTTCAACTACTGATGAAACATGAGAAGACGAATGTGAGTTTGAATAGAAAGTTCAATATTGAGGATTCTTTGTCCAGAAATGCGTTCAATAGGTCAAAATTGGACTACTCTCAGTATGATAAAACATCAGAAGGAGTGTAAGAGTATGTATATAAAATTAAAGTTCAAACACTCTTTGGCCATAAAATTATGTTCAAAAAGTCATATTTGAACTACTGATGAAACATGAGAAGACGAATGTGAGTTTGAATAGAAAGTTCAATATTGAGGATTCTTTGTCCAGAAATGCGTTCAATAGGTCAAAATTGGACTACTCTCAGTATGATAAAACATCAGAAGAAGTGTAAGAGTATGTATATAAAATTAAAGTTCAAAGACTTTTTGGCCGTAAATATGTTCAAAAAGTCATATTTCAACTACTGATGAAACATGAGAAGACGAATGTGAGTTTGAATAGAAAGCTCAATATTGAGGATTCTTTGTCCAGAAATGCGTTCAATAGGTCAAAATTGGACTACTCTCAGTCTGATAAAACATCAGAAGGAGTGTAAGAGTATGTATATAAAATTAAAGTTCAAACACTCTTTGGCCATAAAATTATGTTCAAAAAGTCATATTTGAACTACTGATGAAACATGAGAAGACGAATGTGAGTTTGAATAGAAAGTTGAATATTGAGGATTCTTTGTCCAGAAATGCGTCCAATAGGTCAAAATTGGACTACTCTCAGTCTGATAAAACATCAGAAGGAGTGTAAGAGTATGTATATAAAATTAAAGTTCAAAGACTTTTTGGCCATAAATATGTTCAAAAAGTCATATTTCAACAACTGTTGAAACATGAGAAGAAGAATGTGAGTTTGAATAGAAAGTTCAATATTGAGGATTCTTTGTCCAGAAATGCGTTCAGTGGGTCAAAATTGGACTACTCTCAGTCTGATAAAACATCAGAAGGAGTGTAAGAGTATGTATATAAAATTAAAGTTCAAACACTCTTTGGCCATAAAATTATGTTCAAAAAGTCATATTTGAACTACTGATGAAACATGAGAACACGAATGTGAGTTTGAATAGAAAGTTCAATATTGAGGATTCTTTGTCCAGAAATGCGTTCAATAGGTCAAAATTGGACTACTCTCAGTATGATAAAACATCAGAAGGAGTGTAAGAGTATGTATATAAAATTAAAGTTCAAAGACTTTTTGGCCGTAAATATGTTCAAAAAGTCATATTTCAACAACTGTTGAAACATGAGAAGAAGAATGTGATTTTCAATAGAAAGTTCAATATTGAGGATTCTTTGTCCAGAAATGCGTTCAATAGGTCAAAATTGGTCTACTCTCAGTATGATAAAACATCAGAAGGACTGTAAGAGTATGTATATAAAATTAAAGTTCAAAGACTTTCTGGCCATAAATATGTTCAAAAAGTCATATTTCAACAACTGTTGAAACATGAGAAGAAGAATGTGAGTTTGAATAGAAAGTTGAATATTGAGGATTCTTTGTCCAGAAATGCGTTCAGTGGGTCAAAATTGGACTACTCTCAGTCTGATAAAACATCAGAAGGAGTGTAAGAGTAAGTATATAAAATTAAAGTTCAAACACTCTTTGGCCATAAAATTATGTTCAAAAAGTCATATTTGAACTACTGATGAAACATGAGAAGACGAATGTGAGTTTGAATAGAAAGTTGAATATTGAGGATTCTTTGTCCAGAAATGCGTTCAGTAGGTCAAAATTGGACTACTCTCAGTCTGATAAAACATCAGAAGGAGTGTAAGAGTATGTATATAAAATTAAAGTTCAAAGACTTTTTGGCCATAAATATGTTTAAAAAGTCATATTTCAACAACTGTTGAAACATGAGAAGAAGAATGTGAGTTTGAATAGAAAGTTGAATATTGAGGATTCTTTGTCCAGAAATGCGTTCAATAGGTCAAATTTGAACTACTCTCAGTATGATAAAACATCAGAAGGAGTGTAAGAGTATGTATATAAAATTAAAGTTCAAAGACTTTTTGGCCATAAATATGTTCAAAAAGTCATATTTCAACAACTGTTGAAACATGAGAAGAAGAATGTGATTTTCAATAGAAAGTTCAATATTGAGGATTCTTTGTCCAGAAATGCGTTCAATAGGTCAAAATTGGTCTACTCTCAGTATGATAAAACATCAGAAGGACTGTAAGAGTATGTATATAAAATTAAAGTTCAAAGACTTTTTGGCCATAAATATGTTCAAAAAGTCATATTTCAACTACTGATGAAACATGAGAAGACGAATGTGAGTTTGAATAGAAAGTTCAATATTGAGGATTCTTTGTCCAGAAATGCGTTCAATATGCGTTCAATAGGTCAAAATTGGACTACTCTCAGTATGATAAAACATCAGAAGGAGTGTAAGAGTATGTATATAAAATTAAAGTTCAAACACTCTTTGGCCATAGAAAGTTCAATATTGAGGATTCTTTGTCCAGAAATGCGTTCAATAGGTCAAAATTGGACTACTCTCAGTCTGATAAAACATCAGAAGGAGTGTAAGAGTATGTATATAAAATTAAAGTTCAAACACTCTTTGGCCATAAAATTATGTTCAAAATGTCATATTTGAACTACTGATGAAACATGAGTAGACGAATGTGAGTTTGAATAGAAAGTTCAATATTGAGGATTCTTTGTCCAGAAATGCGTTCAATAGGTCAAAATTGGACTACTCTCAGTCTGATAAAACATCAGAAGGAGTGTAAGAGTATGTATATAAAATTAAAGTTCAAAGACTTTTTGGCCGTAAATATGTTCAAAAAGTCATATTTCAACTACTGATGAAATATGAGAAGACGAATGTGAGTTTGAATAGAAAGTTGAATATTGAGGATTCTTTGTCCAGAAATGCGTTCAATAGGTCAAATTTGAACTACTCTCAGTATGATAAAACATCAGAAGGAGTGTAAGAGTATGTATATAAAATTAAAGTTCAAAGACTTTCTGGCCATAAATATGTTCAAAAAGTCATATTTCAACTACTGATGAAATATGAGAAGAAGAATGTGATTTTCAATAGAAAGTTCAATATTGAGGATTCTTTGTCCAGAAATGCGTTCAATAGGTCAAAATTGGACTACTCTCAGTATGATAAAACATCAGAAGGAGTGTAAGAGTATGTATATAAAATTAAAGTTCAAAGACTTTTTGGCCATAAATATGTTCAAAAAGTCATATTTCAACTACTGATGAAACATGAGAAGACGAATGTGAGTTTGAATAGAAAGTTCAATATTGAGGATTCTTTGTCCAGAAATGCGTTCAATAGGTCAAAATTGGACTACTCTCAGTATGATAAAACATCAGAAGGAGTGTAAGAGTATGTATATAAAATTAAAGTTCAAACACTCTTTGGCCATAAAATTATGTTCAAAAAGTCATATTTGAACTACTGATGAAACATGAGAAGACGAATGTGAGTTTGAATAGAAAGTTCAATATTGAGGATTCTTTGTCCAGAAATGCGTTCAATAGGTCAAAATTGGACTACTCTCAGTATGATAAAACATCAGAAGAAGTGTAAGAGTATGTATATAAAATTAAAGTTCAAAGACTTTTTGGCCGTAAATATGTTCAAAAAGTCATATTTCAACTACTGATGAAACATGAGAAGACGAATGTGAGTTTGAATAGAAAGTTGAATATTGAGGATTCTTTGTCCAGAAATGCGTTCAATAGGTCAAAATTGGACTACTCTCAGTATGATAAAACATCAGAAGGAGTGTAAGAGTATGTATATAAAATTAAAGTTCAAAGACTTTTTGGCCATAAAATTATGTTCAAAAAGTCATATTTCAACAACTGTTGAAACATGAGAAGAAGAATGTGAGTTTGAATAGAAAGTTCAATATTGAGGATTCTTTGTCCAGAAATGCGTTCAATAGGTCAAAATTGGACTACTCTCAGTCTGATAAAACATCAGAAGGAGTGTAAGAGTATGTATATAAAATTAAAGTTCAAAGACTTTTTGGCCATAAATATGTTCAAAAAGTCATATTTCAACTACTGATGAAACATGAGAAGACGAATGTGAGTTTGAATAGAAAGTTCAATATTGAGGATTCTTTGTCCAGAAATGCGTTCAATAGGTCAAAATTGGACTACTCTCAGTATGATAAAACATCAGAAGGAGTGTAAGAGTATGTATATAAAATTAAAGTTCAAACACTCTTTGGCCATAAAATTATGTTCAAAAAGTCATATTTGAACTACTGATGAAACATGAGAAGACGAATGTGAGTTTGAATAGAAAGTTCAATATTGAGGATTCTTTGTCCAGAAATGCGTTCAATAGGTCAAAATTGGACTACTCTCAGTATGATAAAACATCAGAAGAAGTGTAAGAGTATGTATATAAAATTAAAGTTCAAAGACTTTTTGGCCGTAAATATGTTCAAAAAGTCATATTTCAACTACTGATGAAACATGAGAAGACGAATGTGAGTTTGAATAGAAAGCTCAATATTGAGGATTCTTTGTCCAGAAATGCGTTCAATAGGTCAAAATTGGACTACTCTCAGTCTGATAAAACATCAGAAGGAGTGTAAGAGTATGTATATAAAATTAAAGTTCAAACACTCTTTGGCCATAAAATTATGTTCAAAAAGTCATGTTTGAACTACTGATGAAATATGAGAAGAAGAATGTGATTTTCAATAGAAAGTTCAATATTGAGGATTCTTGGACTACTCTCAGTCTGATAGACTACTGTAGTCTACTGATGAGACTACTCTCAGTCTGATAAAACATCAGAAGAAGTGTAAGAGTATGTATATAAAATTAAAGTTCAAAGACTTTTTGGCCGTAAATATGTTCAAAAAGTCATATTTCAACTACTGATGAAACATGAGAAGACGAATGTGAGTTTGAATAGAAAGTTGAATATTGAGGATTCTTTGTCCAGAAATGCGTTCAATAGGTCAAAATTGGACTACTCTCAGTATGATAAAACATACATCAGAAGGAGTGTAAGAGTATGTATATAAAATTAAAGTTCAAAGACTTTCTGGCCATAAATATGTTCAAAAAGTCATATTTCAACTACTGATGAAATATGAGAAGAAGAATGTGATTTTCAATAGAAAGTTCAATATTGAGGATTCTTTGTCCAGAAATGCGTTCAATAGGTCAAAATTGGACTACTCTCAGTATGATAAAACATCAGAAGGAGTGTAAGAGTATGTATATAAAATTAAAGTTCAAAGACTTTTTGGCCATAAATATGTTCAAAAAGTCATATTTCAACTACTGATGAAACATGAGAAGACGAATGTGAGTTTGAATAGAAAGTTCAATATTGAGGATTCTTTGTCCAGAAATGCGTTCAATAGGTCAAAATTGGACTACTCTCAGTATGATAAAACATCAGAAGGAGTGTAAGAGTATGTATATAAAATTAAAGTTCAAAGACTTTTTGGCCATAAATATGTTCAAAAAGTCATATTTCAACTACTGATGAAACATGAGAAGACGAATGTGAGTTTGAATAGAAAGTTCAATATTGAGGATTCTTTGTCCAGAAATGCGTTCAATAGGTCAAAATTGGACTACTCTCAGTATGATAAAACATCAGAAGGAGTGTAAGAGTATGTATATAAAATTAAAGTTCAAAGACTTTTTGGCCGTAAATATGTTCAAAAAGTCATATTTCAACTACTGATGAAACATGAGAAGACGAATGTGAGTTTGAATAGAAAGCTCAATATTGAGGATTCTTTGTCCAGAAATGCGTTCAATAGGTCAAAATTGGACTACTCTCAGTCTGATAAAACATCAGAAGGAGTGTAAGAGTATGTATATAAAATTAAAGTTCAAAGACTTTTTGGCCGTAAATATGTTCAAAAAGTCATATTTCAACTACTGATGAAATATGAGAAGACGAATGTGAGTTTGAATAGAAAGTTGAATATTGAGGATTCTTTGTCCAGAAATGCGTTCAATAGGTCAAAATTGGACTACTCTCAGTATGATAAAACATCAGAAGGAGTGTAAGAGTATGTATATAAAATTAAAGTTCAAAGACTTTTTGGCCATAAAATTATGTTCAAAAAGTCATATTTCAACAACTGTTGAAACATGAGAAGAAGAATGTGACTTTGAATAGAAAGTTCAATATTGAGGATTCTTTGTCCAGAAATGCGTTCAATAGGTCAAAATTGGACTACTCTCAGTCTGATAAAACATCAGAAGGAGTGTAAGAGTATGTATATAAAATTAAAGTTCAAAGACTTTTTGGCCATAAATATGTTCAAAAAGTCATATTTCAACTACTGATGAAACATGAGAAGACGAATGTGAGTTTGAATAGAAAGTTCAATATTGAGGATTCTTTGTCCAGAAATGCGTTCAATAGGTCAAAATTGGACTACTCTCAGTATGATAAAACATCAGAAGGAGTGTAAGAGTATGTATATAAAATTAAAGTTCAAACACTCTTTGGCCATAAAATTATGTTCAAAAAGTCATATTTGAACTACTGATGAAACATGAGAAGACGAATGTGAGTTTGAATAGAACGTTGAATATTGAGGATTCTTTGTCCAGAAATGCGTCCAATAGGTCAAAATTGGACTACTCTCAGTCTGATAAAACATCAGAAGGAGTGTAAGAGTATGTATATAAAATTAAAGTTCAAAGACTTTTTGGCCATAAATATGTTCAAAAAGTCATATTTCAACAACTGTTGAAACATGAGAAGAAGAATGTGAGTTTGAATAGAAAGTTCAATATTGAGGATTCTTTGTCCAGAAATGCGTTCAGTGGGTCAAAATTGGACTACTCTCAGTCTGATAAAACATCAGAAGGAGTGTAAGAGTATGTATATAAAATTAAAGTTCAAACACTCTTTGGCCATAAAATTATGTTCAAAAAGTCATATTTCAACTACTGATGAAACATGAGAACACGAATGTGAGTTTGAATAGAAAGTTCAATATTGAGGATTCTTTGTCCAGAAATGCGTTCAATAGGTCAAAATTGGACTACTCTCAGTATGATAAAACATCAGAAGGAGTGTAAGAGTATGTATATAAAATTAAAGTTCAAAGACTTTTTGGCCGTAAATATGTTCAAAAAGTCATATTTCAACTACTGATGAAACATGAGTAGACAAATGTGAGTTTGAATAGAAAGTTCAATATTGAGGATTCTTTGTCCAGAAATGCGTTCAATAGGTCAAAATTGGACTACTCTCAGTCTGATAAAACATCAGAAGGAGTGTAAGAGTATTTATATAAAATTAAAGTTCAAAGACTTTTTGGCCGTAAATATGTTCAAAAAGTCATATTTCAACTACTGATGAAATATGAGAAGACGAATGTGAGTTTGAATAGAAAGTTGAATATTGAGGATTCTTTGTCCAGAAATGCGTTCAATAGGTCAAAATTGGACTACTCTCAGTATGATAAAACATCAGAAGGAGTGTAAGAGTATGTATATAAAATTAAAGTTCAAAGACTTTTTGGCCATAAAATTATGTTCAAAAAGTCATATTTCAACAACTGTTGAAACATGAGAAGAAGAATGTGAGTTTGAATAGAAAGTTCAATATTGAGGATTCTTTGTCCAGAAATGCGTTCAATAGGTCAAAATTGGACTACTCTCAGTCTGATAAAACATCAGAAGGAGTGTAAGAGTATGTATATAAAATTAAAGTTCAAAGACTTTTTGGCCATAAATATGTTCAAAAAGTCATATTTCAACTACTGATGAAACATGAGAAGACGAATGTGAGTTTGAATAGAAAGTTCAATATTGAGGATTCTTTGTCCAGAAATGCGTTCAATAGGTCAAAACTGGACTACTCTCAGTATGATAAAACATCAGAAGGAGTGTAAGAGTATGTATATAAAATTAAAGTTCAAACACTCTTTGGCCATAAAATTATGTTCAAAAAGTCATATTTGAACTACTGATGAAACATGAGAAGACGAATGTGAGTTTGAATAGAAAGTTCAATATTGAGGATTCTTTGTCCAGAAATGCGTTCAATAGGTCAAAATTGGACTACTCTCAGTCTGATAAAACATCAGAAGGAGTGTAAGAGTATGTATATAAAATTAAAGTTCAAAGACTTTTTGGCCGTAAATATGTTCAAAAAGTCATATTTCAACTACTGATGAAATATGAGAAGACGAATGTGAGTTTGAATAGAAAGTTGAATATTGAGGATTCTTTGTCCAGAAATGCGTTCAATAGGTCAAAATTGGACTACTCTCAGTATGATAAAACATCAGAAGGAGTGTAAGAGTATGTATATAAAATTAAAGTTCAAAGACTTTTTGGCCATAAAATTATGTTCAAAAAGTCATATTTCAACAACTGTTGAAACATGAGAAGAAGAATGTGAGTTTGAATAGAAAGTTCAATATTGAGGATTCTTTGTCCAGAAATGCGTTCAATAGGTCAAAATTGGACTACTCTCAGTCTGATAAAACATCAGAAGGAGTGTAAGAGTATGTATATAAAATTAAAGTTCAAAGACTTTTTGGCCATAAATATGTTCAAAAAGTCATATTTCAACAACTGTTGAAACATGAGAAGAAGAATGTGAGTTTGAATAGAAAGTTCAATATTGAGGATTCTTTGTCCAGAAATGCGTTCAGTAGGTCAAAATTGGACTACTCTCAGTCTGATAAAACATCAGAAGGAGTGTAAGAGTATGTATATAAAATTAAAGTTCAAACACTCTTTGGCCATAAAATTATGTTCAAAATGTCATATTTGAACTACTGATGAAACATGAGTAGACGAATGTGAGTTTGAATAGAAAGTTCAATATTGAGGATTCTTTGTCCAGAAATGCGTTCAATAGGTCAAAATTGGACTACTCTCAGTCTGATAAAACATCAGAAGGAGTGTAAGAGTATGTATATAAAATTAAAGTTCAAAGACTTTTTGGCCGTAAATATGTTCAAAAAGTCATATTTCAACTACTGATGAAATATGAGAAGACGAATGTGAGTTTGAATAGAAAGTTGAATATTGAGGATTCTTTGTCCAGAAATGCGTTCAATAGGTCAAATTTGAACTACTCTCAGTATGATAAAACATCAGAAGGAGTGTAAGAGTATGTATATAAAATTAAAGTTCAAAGACTTTCTGGCCATAAATATGTTCAAAAAGTCATATTTCAACTACTGATGAAATATGAGAAGAAGAATGTGATTTTCAATAGAAAGTTCAATATTGAGGATTCTTTGTCCAGAAATGCGTTCAATAGGTCAAAATTGGACTACTCTCAGTATGATAAAACATCAGAAGGAGTGTAAGAGTATGTATATAAAATTAAAGTTCAAAGACTTTTTGGCCATAAATATGTTCAAAAAGTCATATTTCAACTACTGATGAAACATGAGAAGACGAATGTGAGTTTGAATAGAAAGTTCAATATTGAGGATTCTTTGTCCAGAAATGCGTTCAATAGGTCAAAATTGGACTACTCTCAGTATGATAAAACATCAGAAGGAGTGTAAGAGTATGTATATAAAATTAAAGTTCAAACACTCTTTGGCCATAAAATTATGTTCAAAAAGTCATATTTGAACTACTGATGAAACATGAGAAGACGAATGTGAGTTTGAATAGAAAGTTCAATATTGAGGATTCTTTGTCCAGAAATGCGTTCAATAGGTCAAAATTGGACTACTCTCAGTATGATAAAACATCAGAAGAAGTGTAAGAGTATGTATATAAAATTAAAGTTCAAAGACTTTTTGGCCGTAAATATGTTCAAAAAGTCATATTTCAACTACTGATGAAACATGAGAAGACGAATGTGAGTTTGAATAGAAAGTTGAATATTGAGGATTCTTTGTCCAGAAATGCGTTCAATAGGTCAAAATTGGACTACTCTCAGTATAATAAAACATCAGAAGGAGTGTAAGAGTATGTATATAAAATTAAAGTTCAAAGACTTTTTGGCCATAAAATTATGTTCAAAAAGTCATATTTCAACAACTGTTGAAACATGAGAAGAAGAATGTGAGTTTGAATAGAAAGTTCAATATTGAGGATTCTTTGTCCAGAAATGCGTTCAATAGGTCAAAATTAGACTACTCTCAGTCTGATAAAACATCAGAAGGAGTGTAAGAGTATGTATATAAAATTAAAGTTCAAAGACTTTTTGGCCATAAATATGTTCAAAAAGTCATATTTCAACTACTGATGAAACATGAGAAGACGAATGTGAGTTTGAATAGAAAGTTCAATATTGAGGATTCTTTGTCCAGAAATGCGTTCAATAGGTCAAAATTGGACTACTCTCAGTATGATAAAACATCAGAAGGAGTGTAAGAGTATGTATATAAAATTAAAGTTCAAAGACTTTTTGGCCATAAAATTATGTTCAAAAAGTCATATTTCAACAACTGTTGAAACATGAGAAGAAGAATGTGAGTTTGAATAGAAAGTTCAATATTGAGGATTCTTTGTCCAGAAATGCGTTCAATAGGTCAAAATTGGACTACTCTCAGTCTGATAAAACATCAGAAGGAGTGTAAGAGTATGTATATAAAATTAAAGTTCAAAGACTTTTTGGCCATAAATATGTTCAAAAAGTCATATTTCAACAACTGTTGAAACATGAGAAGAAGAATGTGAGTTTGAATAGAAAGTTCAATATTGAGGATTCTTTGTCCAGAAATGCGTTCAGTAGGTCAAAATTGGACTACTCTCAGTCTGATAAAACATCAGAAGGAGTGTAAGAGTATGTATATAAAATTAAAGTTCAAACACTCTTTGGCCATAAAATTATGTTCAAAATGTCATATTTGAACTACTGATGAAACATGAGTAGACGAATGTGAGTTTGAATAGAAAGTTCAATATTGAGGATTCTTTGTCCAGAAATGCGTTCAATAGGTCAAAATTGGACTACTCTCAGTCTGATAAAACATCAGAAGGAGTGTAAGAGTATGTATATAAAATTAAAGTTCAAAGACTTTCTGGCCATAAATATGTTCAAAAAGTCATATTTCAACTACTGATGAAATATGAGAAGAAGAATGTGATTTTCAATAGAAAGTTCAATATTGAGGATTCTTTGTCCAGAAATGCGTTCAATAGGTCAAAATTGGACTACTCTCAGTATGATAAAACATCAGAAGGAGTGTAAGAGTATGTATATAAAATTAAAGTTCAAAGACTTTTTGGCCATAAATATGTTCAAAAAGTCATATTTCAACTACTGATGAAACATGAGAAGACGAATGTGAGTTTGAATAGAAAGTTCAATATTGAGGATTCTTTGTCCAGAAATGCGTTCAATAGGTCAAAATTGGACTACTCTCAGTATGATAAAACATCAGAAGGAGTGTAAGAGTATGTATATAAAATTAAAGTTCAAACACTCTTTGGCCATAAAATTATGTTCAAAAAGTCATATTTGAATTACTGATGAAACATGAGAAGACGAATGTGAGTTTGAATAGAAAGTTCAATATTGAGGATTCTTTGTCCAGAAATGCGTTCAATAGGTCAAAATTGGACTACTCTCAGTATGATAAAACATCAGAAGAAGTGTAAGAGTATGTATATAAAATTAAAGTTCAAAGACTTTTTGGCCGTAAATATGTTCAAAAAGTCATATTTCAACTACTGATGAAACATGAGAAGACGAATGTGAGTTTGAATAGAAAGTTGAATATTGAGGATTCTTTGTCCAGAAATGCGTTCAATAGGTCAAAATTGGACTACTCTCAGTATAATAAAACATCAGAAGGAGTGTAAGAGTATGTATATAAAATTAAAGTTCAAAGACTTTTTGGCCATAAAATTATGTTCAAAAAGTCATATTTCAACAACTGTTGAAACATGAGAAGAAGAATGTGAGTTTGAATAGAAAGTTCAATATTGAGGATTCTTTGTCCAGAAATGCGTTCAATAGGTCAAAATTGGACTACTCTCAGTCTGATAAAACATCAGAAGGAGTGTAAGAGTATGTATATAAAATTAAAGTTCAAAGACTTTTTGGCCATAAATATGTTCAAAAAGTCATATTTCAACTACGGATGAAACATGAGAAGACGAATGTGAGTTTGAATAGAAAGTTCAATATTGAGGATTCTTTGTCCAGAAATGCGTTCAATAGGTCAAAATTGGACTACTCTCAGTCTGATAAAACATCAGAAGGAGTGTAAGAGTATGTATATAAAATTAAAGTTCAAAGACTTTTTGGCCGTAAATATGTTCAAAAAGTCATATTTCAACTACTGATGAAATATGAGAAGACGAATGTGAGTTTGAATAGAAAGTTCAATATTGAGGATTCTTTGTCCAGAAATGCGTTCAGTAGGTCAAAATTGGACTACTCTCAGTCTGATAAAACATCAGAAGGAGTGTAAGAGTATGTATATAAAATTAAAGTTCAAAGACTTTTTGGCCATAAATATGTTCAAAAAGTCATATTTCAACAACTGTTGAAACATGAGAAGAAGAATGTGAGTTTGAATAGAAAGTTCAATATTGAGGATTCTTTGTCCAGAAATGCGTTCAGTAGGTCAAAATTGGACTACTCTCAGTCTGATAAAACATCAGAAGGAGTGTAAGAGTATGTATATAAAATTAAAGTTCAAACACTCTTTGGCCATAAAATTATGTTCAAAATGTCATATTTGAACTACTGATGAAACATGAGTAGAACGAATGTGAGTTTGAATAGAAAGTTCAATATTGAGGATTCTTTGTCCAGAATGCGTTCAATAGGTCAAAATTGGACTACTCTCAGTCTGATAAAACATCAGAAGGAGTGTAAGAGTATGTATATAAAATTAAAGTTCAAAGACTTTTTGGCCGTAAATATGTTCAAAAAGTCATATTTCAACTACTGATGAAATATGAGAAGACGAATGTGAGTTTGAATAGAAAGTTGAATATTGAGGATTCTTTGTCCAGAAATGCGTTCAATAGGTCAAATTTGAACTACTCTCAGTATGATAAAACATCAGAAGGAGTGTAAGAGTATGTATATAAAATTAAAGTTCAAAGACTTTCTGGCCATAAATATGTTCAAAAAGTCATATTTCAACTACTGATGAAATATGAGAAGAAGAATGTGATTTTCAATAGAAAGTTCAATATTGAGGATTCTTTGTCCAGAAATGCGTTCAATAGGTCAAAATTGGACTACTCTCAGTATGATAAAACATCAGAAGGAGTGTAAGAGTATGTATATAAAATTAAAGTTCAAAGACTTTTTGGCCATAAATATGTTCAAAAAGTCATATTTCAACTACTGATGAAACATGAGAAGACGAATGTGAGTTTGAATAGAAAGTTCAATATTGAGGATTCTTTGTCCAGAAATGCGTTCAATAGGTCAAAATTGGACTACTCTCAGTATGATAAAACATCAGAAGGAGTGTAAGAGTATGTATATAAAATTAAAGTTCAAACACTCTTTGGCCATAAAATATGTTCAAAAAGTCATATTTGAACTACTGATGAAACATGAGAAGACGAATGTGAGTTTGAATAGAAAGTTCAATATTGAGGATTCTTTGTCCAGAAATGCGTTCAATAGGTCAAAATTGGACTACTCTCAGTATGATAAAACATCAGAAGAAGTGTAAGAGTATGTATATAAAATTAAAGTTCAAAGACTTTTTGGCCGTAAATATGTTCAAAAAGTCATATTTCAACTACTGATGAAACATGAGAAGACGAATGTGAGTTTGAATAGAAAGTTGAATATTGAGGATTCTTTGTCCAGAAATGCGTTCAATAGGTCAAAATTGGACTACTCTCAGTATAATAAAACATCAGAAGGAGTGTAAGAGTATGTATATAAATTAAAGTTCAAAGACTTTTTGGCCATAAAATTATGTTCAAAAAGTCATATTTCAACAACTGTTGAAACATGAGAAGAAGAATGTGAGTTTGAATAGAAAGTTCAATATTGAGGATTCTTTGTCCAGAAATGCGTTCAATAGGTCAAAATTGGACTACTCTCAGTCTGATAAAACATCAGAAGGAGTGTAAGAGTATGTATATAAAATTAAAGTTCAAAGACTTTTTGGCCATAAATATGTTCAAAAAGTCATATTTCAACTACTGATGAAACATGAGAAGACGAATGTGAGTTTGAATAGAAAGTTCAATATTGAGGATTCTTTGTCCAGAAATGCGTTCAATAGGTCAAAATTGGACTACTCTCAGTCTGATAAAACATCAGAAGGAGTGTAAGAGTATGTATATAAAATTAAAGTTCAAAGACTTTTTGGCCGTAAATATGTTCAAAAAGTCATATTTCAACTACTGATGAAATATGAGAAGACGAATGTGAGTTTGAATAGAAAGTTGAATATTGAGGATTCTTTGTCCAGAAATGCGTTCAATAGGTCAAAATTGGACTACTCTCAGTCTGATAAAACATCAGAAGGAGTGTAAGAGTATGTATATAAAATTAAAGTTCAAAGACTTTTTGGCCATAAATATGTTCAAAAAGTCATATTTCAACAACTGTTGAAACATGAGAAGAAGAATGTGAGTTTGAATAGAAAGTTCAATATTGAGGATTCTTTGTCCAGAAATGCGTTCAGTAGGTCAAAATTGGACTACTCTCAGTCTGATAAAACATCAGAAGGAGTGTAAGAGTATGTATATAAAATTAAAGTTCAAACACTCTTTGGCCATAAAATTATGTTCAAAATGTCATATTTGAACTACTGATGAAACATGAGTAGACGAATGTGAGTTTGAATAGAAAGTTCAATATTGAGGATTCTTTGTCCAGAAATGCGTTCAATAGGTCAAAATTGGACTACTCTCAGTCTGATAAAACATCAGAAGGAGTGTAAGAGTATGTATATAAAATTAAAGTTCAAAGACTTTCTGGCCATAAATATGTTCAAAAAGTCATATTTCAACTACTGATGAAATATGAGAAGAAGAATGTGATTTTCAATAGAAAGTTCAATATGAGGATTCTTTGTCCAGAAATGCGTTCAATAGGTCAAAATTGGACTACTCTCAGTATGATAAAACATCAGAAGGAGTGTAAGAGTATGTATATAAAATTAAAGTTCAAAGACTTTTTGGCCATAAATATGTTCAAAAAGTCATATTTCAACTACTGATTGAAACATGAGAAGACGAATGTGAGTTTGAATAGAAAGTTCAATATTGAGGATTCTTTGTCCAGAAATGCGTTTCAATAGGTCAAAATTGGACTACTCTCAGTATGATAAAACATCAGAAGGAGTGTAAGAGTATGTATATAAAATTAAAGTTCAAACACTCTTTGGCCATAAAATTATGTTCAAAAAGTCATATTTGAATACTGATGAAACATGAGAAGACGAATGTGAGTTTGAATAGAAAGTTCAATATTGAGGATTCTTTGTCCAGAAATGCGTTCAATAGGTCAAAATTGGACTACTCTCAGTATGATAAAACATCAGAAGAAGTGTAAGAGTATGTATATAAAATTAAAGTTCAAAGACTTTTTGGCCGTAAATATGTTCAAAAAGTCATATTTCAACTACTGATGAAACATGAGAAGACGAATGTGAGTTTGAATAGAAAGTTGAATATTGAGGATTCTTTGTCCAGAAATGCGTTCAATAGGTCAAAATTGGACTACTCTCAGTATAATAAAACATCAGAAGGAGTGTAAGAGTATGTATATAAAATTAAAGTTCAAAGACTTTTTGGCCATAAAATTATGTTCAAAAAGTCATATTTCAACAACTGTTGAAACATGAGAAGAAGAATGTGAGTTTGAATAGAAAGTTCAATATTGAGGATTCTTTGTCCAGAAATGCGTTCAATAGGTCAAAATTGGACTACTCTCAGTCTGATAAAACATCAGAAGGAGTGTAAGAGTATGTATATAAAATTAAAGTTCAAAGACTTTTTGGCCATAAATATGTTCAAAAAGTCATATTTCAACTACGGATGAAACATGAGAAGACGAATGTGAGTTTGAATAGAAAGTTCAATATTGAGGATTCTTTGTCCAGAAATGCGTTCAATAGGTCAAAATTGGACTACTCTCAGTCTGATAAAACATCAGAAGGAGTGTAAGAGTATGTATATAAAATTAAAGTTCAAAGACTTTTTGGCCGTAAATATGTTCAAAAAGTCATATTTCAACTACTGATGAAATATGAGAAGACGAATGTGAGTTTGAATAGAAAGTTCAATATTGAGGATTCTTTGTCCAGAAATGCGTTCAGTAGGTCAAAATTGGACTACTCTCAGTCTGATAAAACATCAGAAGGAGTGTAAGAGTATGTATATAAAATTAAAGTTCAAAGACTTTTTGGCCATAAATATGTTCAAAAAGTCATATTTCAACAACTGTTGAAACATGAGAAGAAGAATGTGAGTTTGAATAGAAAGTTCAATATTGAGGATTCTTTGTCCAGAAATGCGTTCAGTAGGTCAAAATTGGACTACTCTCAGTCTGATAAAACATCAGAAGGAGTGTAAGAGTATGTATATAAAATTAAAGTTCAAACACTCTTTGGCCATAAAATTATGTTCAAAATGTCATATTTGAACTACTGATGAAACATGAGTAGACGAATGTGAGTTTGAATAGAAAGTTCAATATTGAGGATTCTTTGTCAGAAATGCGTTCAATAGGTCAAAATTGGACTACTCTCAGTCTGATAAAACATCAGAAGGAGTGTAAGAGTATGTATATAAAATTAAAGTTCAAAGACTTTTTGGCCGTAAATATGTTCAAAAAGTCATATTTCAACTACTGATGAAATATGAGAAGACGAATGTGAGTTTGAATAGAAAGTTGAATATGAGGATTCTTTGTCCAGAAATGCGTTCAATAGGTCAAATTTGAACTACTCTCAGTATGATAAAACATCAGAAGGAGTGTAAGAGTATGTATATAAAATTAAAGTTCAAAGACTTTCTGGCCATAAATATGTTCAAAAAGTCATATTTCAACTACTGATGAAATATGAGAAGAAGAATGTGATTTTCAATAGAAAGTTCAATATTGAGATTCTTTGTCCAGAAATGCGTTCAATAGGTCAAAATTGGACTACTCTCAGTATGATAAAACATCAGAAGGAGTGTTAGAGTATGTATATAAAATTAAAGTTCAAAGACTTTTTGGCCATAAATATGTTCAAAAAGTCATATTTCAACTACTGATGAAACATGAGAAGACGAATGTGAGTTTGAATAGAAAGTTCAATATTGAGGATTCTTTGTCCAGAAATGCGTTCAATAGGTCAAAATTGGACTACTCTCAGTATGATAAAACATCAGAAGGAGTGTAAGAGTATGTATATAAAATTAAAGTTCAAACACTCTTTGGCCATAAAATTATGTTCAAAAAGTCATATTTGAACTACTGATGAAACATGAGAAGACGAATGTGAGTTGAATAGAAAGTTCAATATTGAGGATTCTTTGTCCAGAAATGCGTTCAATAGGTCAAAATTGGACTACTCTCAGTATGATAAAACATCAGAAGAAGTGTAAGAGTATGTATATAAAATTAAAGTTCAAAGACTTTTTGGCCGTAAATATGTTCAAAAAGTCATATTTCAACTACTGATGAAACATGAGAAGACGAATGTGAGTTTGAATAGAAAGTTGAATATTGAGGATTCTTTGTCCAGAAATGCGTTCAATAGGTCAAAATTGGACTACTCTCAGTATAATAAAACATCAGAAGGAGTGTAAGAGTATGTATATAAAATTAAAGTTCAAAGACTTTTTGGCCATAAAATTATGTTCAAAAAGTCATATTTCAACAACTGTTGAAACATGAGAAGAAGAATGTGAGTTTGAATAGAAAGTTCAATATTGAGGATTCTTTGTCCAGAAATGCGTTCAATAGGTCAAAATTGGACTACTCTCAGTCTGATAAAACATCAGAAGGAGTGTAAGAGTATGTATATAAATTAAAGTTCAAAGACTTTTTGGCCATAAATATGTTCAAAAAGTCATATTTCAACTACTGATGAAACATGAGAAGACGAATGTGAGTTTGAATAGAAAGTTCAATATTGAGGATTCTTTGTCCAGAAATGCGTTCAATAGGTCAAAATTGACTACTCTCAGTCTGATAAAACATCAGAAGGAGTGTAAGAGTATGTATATAAAATTAAAGTTCAAAGACTTTTTGGCCGTAAATATGTTCAAAAAGTCATATTTCAACTACTGATGAAATATGAGAAGACGAATGTGAGTTTGAATAGAAAGTTGAATATTGAGGATTCTTTGTCCAGAAATGCGTTCAATAGGTCAAAATTGGACTACTCTCAGTATGATAAAACATCAGAAGGAGTGTAAGAGTATGTATATAAAATTAAAGTTCAAAGACTTTTGGCCATAAAATTATGTTCAAAAAGTCATATTTCAACAACTGTTGAAACATGAGAAGAAGAATGTGAGTTTGAATAGAAAGTTCAATATTGAGGATTCTTTGTCCAGAAATGCGTTCAATAGGTCAAAATTGGACTACTCTCAGTCTGATAAAACATCAGAAGGAGTGTAAGAGTATGTATAAAATTAAAGTTCAAAGACTTTTTGGCCATAAATATGTTCAAAAAGTCATATTTCAACAACTGTTGAAACATGAGAAGAAGAATGTGAGTTGAATAGAAAGTTCAATATTGAGGATTCTTTGTCCAGAAATGCGTTCAGTAGGTCAAAATTGGACTACTCTCAGTCTGATAAAACATCAGAAGGAGTGTAAGAGTATGTATATAAAATTAAAGTTCAAACACTCTTTGGCCATAAAATTATGTTCAAAATGTCATATTTGAACTACTGATGAAACATGAGTAGACGAATGTGAGTTTGAATAGAAAGTTCAATATTGAGGATTCTTTGTCCAGAAATGCGTTCAATAGGTCAAAATTGGACTACTCTCAGTCTGATAAAACATCAGAAGGAGTGTAAGAGTATGTATATAAAATTAAAGTTCAAAGACTTTCTGGCCATAAATATGTTCAAAAAGTCATATTTCAACTACTGATGAATATGAGAAGAAGAATGTGATTTTCAATAGAAAGTTCAATATTGAGATTCTTTGTCCAGAAATGCGTTCAATAGGTCAAAATTGGACTACTCTCAGTATGATAAAACATCAGAAGGAGTGTAAGAGTATGTATATAAAATTAAAGTTCAAAGACTTTTTGGCCATAAATATGTTCAAAAAGTCATATTTCAACTACTGATGAAACATGAGAAGACGAATGTGAGTTTGAATAGAAAGTTCAATATTGAGGATTCTTTGTCCAGAAATGCGTTCAATAGGTCAAAATTGGACTACTCTCAGTATGATAAACATCAGAAGGAGTGTAAGAGTATGTATATAAAATTAAAGTTCAAACACTCTTTGGCATAAAATTATGTTCAAAAAGTCATATTTGAATTACTGATGAAACATGAGAAGACGAATGTGAGTTTGAATAGAAAGTTCAATATTGAGGATTCTTTGTCCAGAAATGCGTTCAATAGGTCAAAATTGGACTACTCTCAGTATGATAAAACATCAGAAGAAGTGTAAGAGTATGTATATAAAATTAAAGTTCAAAGACTTTTTGGCCGTAAATATGTTCAAAAAGTCATATTTCAACTACTGATGAAACATGAGAAGACGAATGTGAGTTTGAATAGAAAGTTGAATATTGAGGATTCTTTGTCCAGAAATGCGTTCAATAGGTCAAAATTGGACTACTCTCAGTATAATAAAACATCAGAAGGAGTGTAAGAGTATGTATATAAAATTAAAGTTCAAAGACTTTTTGGCCATAAAATTATGTTCAAAAAGTCATATTTCAACACTGTTGAAACATGAGAAGAAGAATGTGAGTTTGAATAGAAAGTTCAATATTGAGGATTCTTTGTCAGAAATGCGTTCAAAAGGTCAAATTGGACTACTCTCAGTCTGATAAAACATCAGAAGGAGTGTAAGAGTATGTATATAAAATTAAAGTTCAAAGACTTTTTGGCCATAAATATGTTCAAAAAGTCATATTTCAACTACGGATGAAACATGAGAAGACGAATGTGAGTTTGAATAGAAAGTTCAATATTGAGGATTCTTTGTCCAGAAATGCGTTCAATAGGTCATAATTGGACTACTCTCAGTCTGATAAAACATCAGAAGGAGTGTAAGAGTATGTATATAAAATTAAAGTTCAAAGACTTTTTGGCCGTAAATATGTTCAAAAAGTCATATTTCAACTACTGATGAAATATGAGAAGACGAATGTGAGTTTGAATAGAAAGTTCAATATTGAGGATTCTTTGTCCAGAAATGCGTTCAGTAGGTCAAAATTGGACTACTCTCAGTCTGATAAAACATCAGAAGGAGTGTAAGAGTATGTATATAAAATTAAAGTTCAAGACTTTTTGGCCATAAATATGTTCAAAAAGTCATATTTCAACAACTGTTGAAACATGAGAAGAAGAATGTGAGTTTGAATAGAAAGTTCAATATTGAGGATTCTTTGTCCAGAAATGCGTTCAGTAGGTCAAAATTGGACTACTCTCAGTCTGATAAAACATCAGAAGGAGTGTAAGAGTATGTATATAAAATTAAAGTTCAAACACTCTTTGGCCATAAATTATGTTCAAAATGTCATATTTGAACTACTGATGAAACATGAGTAGACGAATGTGAGTTTGAATAGAAAGTTCAATATTGAGGATTCTTTGTCCAGAAATGCGTTCAATAGGTCAAAATTGGACTACTCTCAGTCTGATAAAACATCAGAAGGAGTGTAAGAGTATGTATATAAAATTAAAGTTCAAAGACTTTCTGGCCATAAATATGTTCAAAAAGTTCATATTTCAACTACTGATGAAATATGAGAAGAAGAATGTGATTTTCATAGAAAGTTCAATATTGAGGATTCTTTGTCCAGAAATGCGTTCAATAGGTCAAAATTGGACTACTCTCAGTATGATAAAACATCAGAAGGAGTGTAAGAGTATTGTATATAAAATTAAAGTTCAAAGACTTTTTGGCCATAAATATGTTCAAAAAGTCATATTTCAACTACTGATGAAACATGAGAAGACGAATGTGAGTTTGAATAGAAAGTTCAATATTGAGGATTCTTTGTCCAGAAATGCGTTTCAATAGGTCAAAATTGGACTACTCTCAGTATGATAAAACATCAGAAGGAGTGTAAGAGTATGTATATAAAATTAAAGTTCAAACACTCTTTGGCCATAAAATTATGTTCAAAAAGTCATATTTGAATTACTGATGAAACATGAGAAGACGAATGTGAGTTTGAATAGAAAGTTCAATATTGAGGATTCTTTGTCCAGAAATGCGTTCAATAGGTCAAATTGGACTACTCTCAGTATGATAAAACAATCAGAAGAAGTGTAAGAGTATGTATATAAATTAAAGTTCAAAGACTTTTTGGCCGTAAATATGTTCAAAAAGTCATATTTCAACTACTGATGAACATGAGAAGACGAATGTGAGTTTGAATAGAAAGTTGAATATTGAGGATTCTTGTCCAGAAATGCGTTCAATAGGTCAAAATTGGACTACTCTCAGTATAATAAAACATCAGAAGGAGTGTAAGAGTATGTATATAAAATTAAAGCTCAAAGACTTTTTGGCCATAAAATTATGTCAAAAAGTCATATTTCAACAACTGTTGAAACATGAGAAGAAGAATGTGAGTTTGAATAGAAAGTTCAATATTGAGGATTCTTTGTCCAGAAATGCGTTCAATAGGTCAAAATTGGACTACTCTCAGTCTGATAAAACATCAGAAGGAGTGTAAGAGTATGTATATAAAATTAAAGTTCAAAGACTTTTTGGCCATAAATATGTTCAAAAGTCATATTTCAACTACGGATGAAACATGAGAAGACGAATGTGAGTTTGAATAGAAAGTTCAATATGAGGATTCTTTGTCAGAAATGCGTTCAATAGGTCAAAATTGACTACTCTCAGTCTGATAAAACATCAGAAGGAGTGTAAGAGTATGTATATAAAATTAAAGTTCAAAGACTTTTTGGCCGTAAATATGTTCAAAAAGTCATATTTCAACTACTGATGAAATATGAGAACACGAATGTGAGTTTGAATAGAAAGTTCAATATTGAGGATTCTTTGTCCAGAAATGCGTTCAGTAGGTCAAAATTGGACTACTCTCAGTCTGATAAAACATCAGAAGGAGTGTAAGAGTATGTATATAAAATTAAAGTTCAAAGACTTTTTGGCCATAAATATGTTCAAAAAGTCATATTTCAACAACTGTTGAAACATGAGAAGAAGAATGTGAGTTTGAATAGAAAGTTCAATATTGAGGATTCTTTGTCCAGAAATGCGTTCAGTAGGTCAAAATTGGACTACTCTCAGTCTGATAAAACATCAGAAGGAGTGTAAGAGTATGTATATAAAATTAAAGTTCAAACACTCTTTGGCATAAAATTATGTTCAAAATGTCATATTTGAACTACTGATGAAACATGAGTAGACGAATGTGAGTTTGAATAGAAAGTTCAATATTGAGGATTCTTTGTCCAGAAATGCGTTCAATAGGTC
Organism: Rhinogobio ventralis; assembly: GCA_039654625.1. Lineage (NCBI taxonomy): Eukaryota > Metazoa > Chordata > Actinopteri > Cypriniformes > Gobionidae > Rhinogobio > Rhinogobio ventralis. The sequence goes on along the minus strand of JBBBJY010000189.1, from coordinate 1,632 downwards.
AAAATTGGACTACTCTCAGTCTGATAAAACATCAGAAGGAGTGTAAGAGTATGTATATAAAATTAAAGTTCAAGACTTTTTGGCCGTAAATATGTTCAAAAGTCATATTTCAATACTGATGAAACATGAGAAGACGAAGTGAGTTTGAATAGAAAGTTGAATATTGAGGATTCTTTGTCAGAAATGCGTTCAATAGGTCAAAATTGGACTACTCTCAGTATAATAAAACATCAGAAGGAGTGTAAGAGTATGTATATAAAATTAAAGCTCAAAGACTTTTTGGCCATAAAATTATGTTCAAAAAGTCATATTTCAACAACTGTTGAAACATGAGAAGAAGAATGTGAGTTTGAATAGAAAGTTCAATATTGAGGATTCTTTGTCCAGAAATGCGTTCAATAGGTCAAAATTGGACTACTCTCAGTCTGATAAAACATCAGAAGGAGTGTAAGAGTATGTATATAAAATTAAAGTTCAAAGACTTTTTGGCCATAAATATGTTCAAAAAGTCATATTTCAACTACGGATGAAACATGAGAAGACGAATGTGAGTTGAATAGAAAGTTCAATATTGAGGATTCTTTGTCCAGAAATGCGTTCAATAGGTCAAAATTGGACTACTCTCAGTCTGATAAACATCAGAAGGAGTGTAAGAGTATGTATATAAATTAAAGTTCAAAGACTTTTTGGCCGTAAATATGTTCAAAAAGTCATATTTCAACTACTGATGAAATATGAGAACACGAATGTGAGTTTGAATAGAAAGTTCAATATTGAGGATTCTTTGTCCAGAAATGCGTTCAGTAGGTCAAAATTGGACTACTCTCAGTCTGATAAAACATCAGAAGGAGTGTAAGAGTATGTATATAAAATTAAAGTTCAAAGACTTTTTGGCCATAAATATGTTCAAAAAGTCATATTTCAACAACTGTTGAAACATGAGAAGAAGAATGTGAGTTTGAATAGAAAGTTCAATATTGAGGATTCTTTGTCCAGAAATGCGTTCAGTAGGTCAAAATTGGACTACTCTCAGTCTGATAAAACATCAGAAGGAGTGTAGAGTATGTATATAAAATTAAAGTTCAAACACTCTTTGGCCATAAAATTATGTTCAAAATGTCATATTTGAACTACTGATGAAACATGAGTAGACGAATGTGAGTTTGAATAGAAAGTTCATATTGAGGATTCTTTGTCCAGAAATGCGTTCAATAGGTCAAAATTGGACTACTCTCAGTCTGATAAAACATCAGAAGGAGTGTAAGAGTATGTATATAAAATTAAAGTTCAAAGACTTTTTGGCCGTAAATATGTTCAAAAAGTCATATTTCAACTACTGATGAAATATGAGAAGACGAATGTGAGTTTGAATAGAAAGTTGAATATTGAGGATTCTTTGTCCAGAAATGCGTTCATAGGTCAAATTTGAACTACTCTCAGTATGATAAAACATCAGAAGGAGTGTAAGAGTATGTATATAAAATTAAAGTTCAAAGACTTTCTGGCCATAAATATGTTCAAAAAGTCATATTTCAACTACTGATGAATATGAGAAGAAGAATGTGATTTCAATAGAAGTTCAATATGAGGATTCTTTGTCCAGAAATGCGTTCAATAGGTCAAAATTGGACT
>JBBBJY010000188.1:25000-30000 GCA_039654625.1 Rhinogobio ventralis | reverse complement strand
CGACGCAGCTCCGAACCTTCGTTTCTGACAGACCGTCTGAGTCTCCCGTGGTCGACGCTCGCCCCGGTGTCCACCGGAGGGCCGGGGCGGCGTCTGATATTCGATGCGCTGAGCGGGGAGGTACACTTTGCCCCATAGCGGTTCTCGTCGAACCGGGCAATGGCCTGCCCCTGGCGCATCTCAAGTTCCATTCGACCAGATAGAAAATAACAAACTGCGGAACCCCCCCAAAAAATAAAAAAGGGGCCCGGCGGCGGGGGTGCGCGTCCGCCGGGCCTCAACACGGTCCGTGTTTTTATTCGACTTCGGGTTGTCGAGTCGTGCCTCCCTCGACAAAACCCGGACGGCCCATTTTGAGTCCGTCTTTGCTCGCGACCGGCCTCCAGAGGGCCCGCCGTTCCGACCGTGGCCAGGACCGAGGCACCCTCCCCGGTCGCAGGCCGGGGAGGTCCGTCAGCTTGGAGCTTTTTGCCGAGTTCGGCTTTCGGACTCTGTCCGTTTTTAAGGAGGCTTTTTTTTCCCTCCAGGGGCGCCTGTGCAGTGAATTTTTGACCCGGACGGTACGTCCTCCCCGGGGGGAGGAACCTGACCTGCTCCGTATTCGGCAGGTCGTTCTGGAAGTCTCTAGCCCAACCCACCGCGCACCTCTTTTTTATTTCCGGGCTTTCAGAACGCCATTCCCTCGGTCTGGTTCTCGGGTGCGCGTCTCGCCGTCGAGTTTCGTGCCCTCCTCGACAAAACCCGGACGGCCCATTTTGAGTCCGTCTTTGCTCGCGACCGGCCTCCGAGGGCCCGCCGTTCCGACCGTGGCCGGGACCGAGGCACCCTCCCCGGTCGCAGGCGGGAGGTCCGTCAGCTTGGAGCTTTTTGCCGAGTTCGGCTTTCGGACTCTGTCCGTTTTTAAGGAGGCTTTTTTTCCCTCCAGGGGCGCCTGTGCAGTGAATTTTTGCCACTCGGACGGTACGTCCTCCCCGGGGGAGGTGCCTGACCTGCTCCGTATTCGGCAGGTCGTTCCTGGAAGTCTCTAGCCCAACCCACCGCGCACCCTCTTTTTTTTTGTTTTTTTTTACGGGCCTTCGGAACGCCATTACCTCGTTCCGGTTCTCGGGTGCGCGTTTGGACGTCGAGTTTCGTGCGCCTCCTCTCGACAAAACCCGTGCGGGTCATTTTGAGTCCGTCTTTGCTCGCATCCACCCTCCGAAGAGGGCCCACCGATCTGACCGTGCCCAGGGCACGAGGCACCCTTCCTGGGCTGGCCAGTGAGGTCTGAGAGCATGAGCTCCCGGGCGTGTTTGGATTTTGAGGGCTCACTCTGGTGGGCTTGGGGGACTGCCTCCAACACCCTGGAGGACTTTCCATCCATCCAGGGGGCCCATCCACCCTCCTCTGAACGCCTGGGGTGGCCTCTGCTGGGCTTGGTTCACTGCCTCCAACACCCTGGTTCTCCGGTCCGTCTTTTGACAACAAGTGCTTTTCTCCCTCTTTTGACATAACCCGTGCGGGTCATTTTGAGTCCGTCTTTGCTCGCATCCACCCTCCGAAGAGGGCCCACCGATCTGACCGTGCCCAGGGCACGAGGCACCCTTCCTGGGCTGGCCAGTGAGGTCTGAGAGCATGGAGCTCCCGGGCGTGTTTGGATTTTGAGGGCTCACTCTGGTGGGCTTGGGTGACTGCCTCCAACACCCTGGAGGACTTCCATCCATCCAGGGGGCCCATCCACCCTCTCTGACCGCCTGGGTGGCCTCTGCTGGGCTTGGTTCACTGCCTCCAACACCCTGGTTCTCCGGTCCGTCTTTTGACAACAAGTGCTTTTCTCCCTCTTTTGACATAACCCGTGCGGCCATTTTGAGTCCGTCTTTGCTCGCATCCACCCTCCGAAGAGGGCCCACCGATCTGACCGTGCCCAGGGCACGAGGCACCTTCTGGGCTGGCCAGTGAGGTCTGAGAGCATGGAGCTCCCGGGCGTGTTTGGATTTTGAGGGCTCACTCTGGTGGGCTTGGGTGACTGCCTCCAACACCCTGGAGGACTTCCATCCATCCAGGGGGCCGATCCACCTTCTCTGACCGCCTGGGGTGGCCTCTGCTGGGCTTGGTTCACTGCCTCCAACACCCTGGTTCTCCGGTCCGTCTTTTGACAACAAGTGCTTTTCTCCCTCTTTTGACATAACCCGTGCGGCCCATTTGAGTCCGTCTTTGCTCGCATCCACCCTCCGAAGAGGGCCACCGATCTGACCCTGCCCAGGGCACGAGGCACCCTTCTGGGCTGGCCAGTGAGGTCTGAGAGCATGAGCTCCCGGGCGTGTTTGGATTTTGAGGGCTCACTCTGGTGGGCTTGGGTGACTGCCTCCAACACCCTGGAGGACTTCCATCCATCCAGGGGGCCGATCCACCTTCTCTGACCGCCTGGGGTGGCCTCTGCTGGGCTTGGTTCACTGCCTCCAACACCCTGGTTCTCCGGTCCGTCTTTTGACAACAAGTGCTTTTCTCCCTCTTTTGACATAACCCGTGCGGGTCATTTTGAGTCCGTCTTTGCTCGCATCCACCCTCCGAAGAGGGCCCACCGATCTGACCCTGCCCAGGGCACGAGGCACCCTTCCTGGGCTGGCCAGTGAGGTCTGAGAGCATGGAGCTCCCGGGCGTGTTTGGATTTTGAGGGCTCACTCTGGTGGGCTTGGGTGACTGCCTCCAACACCCTGGAGGACTTCCATCCATCCAGGGGGCCATCCACCCTCTCTGACCGCCTGGGGTGGCCTCTGCTGGGCTTGGTTCACTGCTCCAACACCCTGGTTCTCCGTCCGTCTTTTGACAACAACTGCTTTTCTCCCTCTTTTGACATAACCCGTGCGGCCATTTTGAGTCCGTCTTTGCTCGCATCCACCCTCCGAAGAGGGCCCACCGATCTGACCGTGCCCAGGGCACGAGGCACCCTTCCTGGGCTGGCCAGTGAGGTCTGAGAGCATGGAGCTCCCGGGCGTGTTTGGATTTTGAGGGCTCACTCTGGTGGCTTGGGTGACTGCCTCCAACACCCTGGAGGACTTCCATCCATCCAGGGGGCCGATCCACCTTCTCTGACCGCCTGGGGTGGCCTCTGCTGGGCTTGGTTCACTGCCTCCAACACCCTGGTTCTCCGGTCCCGTCTTTTGACAACAAGTGCTTTTCTCCCTCTTTTGACATAACCCGTGCGGGTCATTTTGAGTCCGTCTTTGCTCGCATCCACCCTCCGAAGAGGGCCCACCGATCTGACCGTGCCCAGGGCCACGAGGCACCCTTCCTGGGCTGGCCAGTGAGGTCTGAGAGCATGGAGCTCCCGGGCGTGTTTGGATTTTGAGGGCTCACTCTGGTGGGCTTGGGTGACTGCCTCCAACACCCTGGAGGACTTCCATCCATCCAGGGGGGCCCATCCACCCTCTCTGACCGCCTGGGGTGGCCTCTGCTGGGCTTGGTTCACTGCCTCCAACACCCTGGTTCTCCGGTCCGTCTTTTGACAACAAGTGCTTTTCTCCCTCTTTTGACATAACCCGTGCGGCCCATTTTGAGTCCGTCTTTGCTCGCATCCACCCTCCGAAGAGGGCCCACCGATCTGACCGTGCCCAGGGCACGAGGCACCCTTCCTGGGCTGGCCAGTGAGGTCTGAGAGCATGGAGCTCCCGGGCGTGTTTGGATTTTGAGGGCTCACTCTGGTGGGCTTGGGTGACTGCCTCCAACACCCTGGAGGACTTCCATCCATCCAGGGGGGCCGATCCACCCTCTCTGACCGCCTGGGGTGGCCTCTGCTGGGCTTGGTTCACTGCCTCCAACACCCTGGTTCTCCGGTCCGTCTTTTGACAACAAGTGCTTTTCTCCCTCTTTTGACATAACCCGTGCGGGTCATTTTGAGTCCGTCTTTGCTCGCATCCACCCTCCGAAGAGGGCCCACCGATCTGACCGTGCCCAGGGCACGAGGCACCCTTCCTGGGCTGGCCAGTGAGGTCTGAGAGCATGGAGCTCCCGGGCGTGTTTGGATTTTGAGGGCTCACTCTGGTGGGCTTGGGTGACTGCCTCCAACACCCTGGAGGACTTCCATCCATCCAGGGGGCCCATCCACCCTCTCTGACCGCCTGGGGTGGCCTCTGCTGGGCTTGGTTCACTGCCTCCAACACCCTGGTTCTCCGGTCCGTCTTTTGACAACAAGTGCTTTTCTCCCTCTTTTGACATAACCCGTGCGGCCCATTTTGAGTCCGTCTTTGCTCGCATCCACCCTCCGAAGAGGCCCACCGATCTGACCGTGCCCCAGGGCACGAGGCACCCTTCCTGGGCTGGCCAGTGAGGTCTGAGAGCATGGAGCTCCCGGGCGTGTTTGGATTTTGAGGCTCACTCTGGTGGGCTTGGGTGACTGCCCTCCAACACCCTGGAGGACTTCCATCCATCCAGGGGGCCGATCCACCCTTCTCTGACCGCCTGGGGTGGCCTCTGCTGGGCTTGGTTCACTGCCTCCAACACCCTGGTTCTCCGGTCCGTCTTTTGACAACAAGTGCTTTTCTCCCTCTTTTGACATAACCCGTGCGGGTCATTTTGAGTCCGTCTTTGCTCGCATCCACCCTCCGAAGAGGGCCCACGATCTGACCGTGCCCAGGGCACGAGGCACCCTTCCTGGGCTGGCCAGTGAGGTCTGAGAGCATGGAGCTCCCGGGCGTGTTTGGATTTTGAGGGGCTCACTCTGGTGGGCTTGGGTGACTGCCTCCAACACCCCTGGAGGACTTCCATCCATCCAGGGGGCCCATCCACCCTCTCTGACCGCCTGGGGTGGCCTCTGCTGGGCTTGGTTCACTGCCTCCAACACCCTGGTTCTCCGGTCCGTCTTTTGACAACAACTGCTTTTCTCCCTCTTTTGACATAACCCGTGCGGCCCATTTTGAGTCCGTCTTTGCTCGCATCCACCCTCCGAAGAGGGCCCACCGATCTGACCGTGCCCAGGGCACGAGGCACCCTTCCTGGGCTGGCCAGTGAGGTCTGAGAGCATG
>JBBBJY010000187.1:0-84962 GCA_039654625.1 Rhinogobio ventralis | reverse complement strand
TTAAAGTTTGAGAACTCTTTGGCCATTAATATGTTCAAAAAGTCATTCTTGAACTACTGATGAAACATTCAGAGTCTATGAGTATATATTGAAAGTTGGTCAAGGAAACTACGGCCAGAAATATGTTCAGTAGTCAAATATGGACAATTGTCTGGCTGATATAATATCTGAAAGAGTCAATGAGTATGTGTAGAAAGTTAAAGTTTGAGAACTATTTGGCCATAAATAATTTCAAAAGGTCATATTTGAAATACTGTTGAAACATCAGAAGTCTAAGAGTATGTATAAAAAGTTCAATATCGAGGATTCTTCAACGAGATATGTGTTTAATAGGCAATGTTTTGACTATCAATCTGATAAAACAGAAGGAGTCTATGAATATGTATAGAAAGTTCAATATCGAGGATTCTTTGTCCAGATGTGTGTTCAGTAGTCAAATATGGACAATTGTCTGGCTGATATAATATCTGAAAGAGTCAATGAGTATGTGTAGAAAGTTAAAGTTTGAGAACTATTTGGCCTTAAATAAGTTCAAGAGGTCATATTTGAAATACTGTTGAAACATCAGAAGTCTAAGAGTATGTATAGAAAGTACAATATCGAGGATTCTTTGTCCAGATATGTGTTCAATAGGTCAAATTTGGACTACTCTCAATCTGATAAAACATCAGGAGTGTATATGTATATAAAATTAAAGTTAAAAGACTCTTTGGCCATAAATATGTTCAAAAAGTCATACTTGAACTACTGATGAAACTTTCAGAGTCTATGAGTATATATTGAAAGTTGGTCATGGAAACTACGGCCAGAAATATGTTCAGTAGTCAAATATGGACAATTGTCTGTCTGAAATAATATCTGAAAGAGTGAATGAGTGTGTAGAAAGTTAAAGTTTGAGATCTATTTGGCCATAAATAAGTTCAAGAGGTCATACTTGACTACTGTTGAAACATCAGAAGTCTAGGAGGTATGTATAGAAAGTTCAATATTGAGGATTCTTTGTCCAGATATGTGTTCGATAGATCAAATTTGGACTACTGGCTGGCTAAGGAAACAAAAAGGAGTGTATGAGTATGTATATACAATTAAAGTTTGAGAACTCTTTGGCCATCAATATGTTCAAAAAGTCATACTTGAACTACTGATGAAACATCAGAAGTCTAAGATTATGTATAGAAAGTTCAATTTCGAGGATTCTTTAACCCCAGATATGTGTTTAATAGGTAAATTTTTGACTATCAATCTGATAAAACAAATGGAGTCTATGAGTATGTATAGAAAGTTCAATATCGAGGATTATTTGTCCAGATATGTGTTCAATAGGTCAAGTTTGGACTACTGGCTGGCTAAGGAAACATAAAAAGGATTGTATGAGTATGTATATAAAATTAGAGTTCAAAGACTCTATGGCCATAAATATGTTCAAAAAGTCATACTTGAAATACTGTTGAAACATCAGAAGGAGTCTATGAGTATGTATAGAAAGTTCAATATCGAGGATTCTTTGTCCAGATATGTGTTCAATAGGTCAAATTTGGACTACTCTCAATCTGATAAAACATCGGGAGTGTATAGGTATATAAAATTAAAGTTCAAAGACTCTTTGGCCATAAATATGTTCAAAAAGTCATACTTGAACTACTAATGAAACATCAAGTGTCAATGAGCATGCATAAAAAGTTAAAGTTTGAGAACTCTTTGGCCATAAATATGGTTCAAAAAGTCATACTTGAACTACTAATGAAACATAAAGAGTCAATAAGCATGCAAAAAACTTAAAGTTTGAGAACTCTTTGGCCATTAATATGTTCAAAAAGTCATTCTTGAACTACTGATGAAACATTCAGAGTCTATGAGTATATATTGAAAGTTGGTCAAGGAAACTACGGCCAGAAATATGTTCAGTAGTCAAATATGGACAATTGTCTGTCTGATATAATATCTGAAAGAGTCAATGAGTATGTGTAGAAAGTTAAAGTTTGAGAACTATTTGGCCATAAATAATTTCAAAAGGTCATATTTGAAATACTGTTGAAACATCAGAAGTCTAAGAGTATGTATAAAAAGTTCAATATCGAGGATTCTTCAACGAGATATGTGTTTAATAGGCAATGTTTTGACTATCAATCTGATAAAACAGAAGGAGTCTATGAATATGTATAGAAAGTTCAATATCGAGGATTCTTTGTCCAGATGTGTGTTCAGTAGTCAAATATGGACAATTGTCTGGCTGATATAATATCTGAAAGAGTCAATGAGTATGTGTAGAAAGTTAAAGTTTGAGAACTATTTGGCCTTAAATAAGTTCAAGAGGTCATATTTGAAATACTGTTGAAACATCAGAAGTCTAAGAGTATGTATAGAAAGTTCAATATCGAGGATTCTTTAACCTCAGATATGTGTTTAATAGGTAAATTTTTGACTATCAATCTGATAAAACAAATGGAGTCTATGAGTATGTATAGAAAGTTCAATATTGAGGATTATTTGTCCAGATATGTGTTCAATAGGTCAAATTTGGACTACTCTCAATCTGATAAAGCATCAGGAGTGTATATGTATATAAAATTAAAGTTCAAAGACTCTTTGGCCATAAATATGTTCAAAAGGTCATACTTGAACTACTAATGAAACCAAGAGTCAATGAGCATGCATAAAAAGTTAAAGTTTGAGAACTCTTTGGCCATCAATATGTTCAAAAAGTCATACTTGAACTACTGATGAAACATCAGAAGGAGTCTATGAGTATATATAGAAAGTTGGTCATGGAATCTACGGCCAGAAATATGTTCAGTAATCAAAAATGGACAATTGCCTGGCTAATATAATATCTGAAAGAGTCAATGAGTATGTGTAGAAAGTTAAAGTTTGAGAACTATTTGGCCATAAATAAGTTCAAGAGGTCACACTTCAAATACTGTTGAAACATCAGAAGTCTAGGAGTATGTATAGAAAGTTTAATATCGAGGATTCTTTGTCCAGATATGTGTTCAATAGGTCAAATTTGGACTACTCTCAATCTGATAAAACATAAGGAGTGTATATGTATATAAAATTAAAGTTAAAAGACTCTTTGGCCATAAATATGTTCAAAAAGTCATACTTGAACTCCTAATGAAACATCAAGTGTCAATGAGCATGCGTAAAAAGTTAAAGTTTGAGAACTCTTTGGCCAGAAATATGTTCAAAAAGTCAAACTTGAACTACTGATGAAACTTTCAGAGTCTATGAGTATATATTGAAAGTTGGTCATGGAAACTACGGCCAGAAATATGTTCAGTAGTCAAATATGGACAATTGTCTGGCTGAAATAATATCTGAAAGAGTCAATGAGTGTGTAGAAAGTTAAAGTTTGAGAACTATTTGGCCATAAATAAGTTCAAGAGGTCATACTTGACTACTGTTGAAACATCAGAAGTCTAGGAGGTATGTATAGAAAGTTCAATATTGAGGATTCTTTGTCCAGATATGTGTTCGATAGGTCAAATTTGGACTACTGGCTGGCTAAGGAAACATAAAAAGGAGTGTATGAGTATGTATATACAATTAAAGTTCAAAGACTCTTTGGCCATAAATATGTTCAAAAAGTCATACTTGAACTACTGATGAAACATCAGGAGTCTATGACAATGTATAGAAAGTTGGTTATGGAATCTACAGCCAGAAATATGTTCAGTAGTCAAATATGGACAATTGTCTGGCTGATATAATATTTGAAAGAGTCAATGAGTATGTATAGAGAGTTAAAGTTTGAGAACTATTTGGCCGTAAATAAGTTCAAGAGGTCATACTTGAAATACTGTTGAAACATCAGAAGTCTATGAGAATGTATATACAATTTAATTTCAAAGTTCATACTTGAACTACTAATGAAACATCATGTCAATGATCATGCATAAAAAGTTAAATTTGAGAACTCTTTGGCCATAAATAAGTTCAGTAGGTCATATACAGACTACTGGCTGGCTATAGAAATATAAAAAGGAGTGTATGAGTATGTATATAAAATTAAAGTACAAAGACTCTTTGGCCATAAATATGTTCAAAAAGTCATACTTGAACTACTGATGAAACATCAGAAGGAGTCTATGAGTATGCATAGAAAGTTCAATATCGAGAATTCTTCATCCAGATATTTGTCCATTAGCTCAAATGTGGACCACTCTCAGTCTGATAAAACATAGGTGTATGAGTTTGTATATAAAAATAAAGTTCAAAGACTCTTGGCCATAAATATGTTCAAAAACTCATACTTGAACTATTAATAAAACATTAAGAGTCAATGAGCATGCATAAAAAATTACAGTTTGAGAACTCTTTGGCCAGAAATAAGTTCAAAAAGTCATACTTGAACTACTGATGAAACATCAGAGGGAGTCTATGAGTATGCATAGAAAGTTCAATATCGAGAATTCTTCATCCAGATATTTGTCCATTAGCTCAAATGTGGACCACTCTCAGTCTGATAAAACATAGGTGTATGAGTTTGTATATAAAAATAAAGTTCAAAGACTCTTGGCCATAAATATGGTTCAAAAAGTCATACTTGAACTACTAATGAAACATCAAGAGTTAATGAGCATGCATAAAAAGTTAAAGTTTGAGAACTCTTTGGCCATAAATGAGTTCAATAGGTCATATACGGACTACTGGCTGGCTATAGAAATATAAAAAGGAGTGTATGCGTATGTATATAAAATTAAAGTTCAAAGGCTCTTTGGCCATAAATATGTTCAAAAAGTCATACTTGAACTACTGATGAAACATCAGAAGGAGTCTATGAGTATGTATAGAAAGTTCAATATCGAGGATTCTTCATTCAGATAGGTGTTCAATAGGTCAATTTTGGACTACTCTCAATCTGATAAAACATCAGAAGGAGTGCTTGAGTATGTATATAAAATTAAAGTTCAAAGACTCTTTGGCCATAAATATTGTTCAAAAAGTCATATTTGAACTACTAATGAAACATCAAGAGTCAATGAGCATGCATAAAAAATTAAAGTTTAAAGACTCTTTGGCCATAAATGTGCTTCAAAAAGTCATATTTGAACTACTTATGAAACATCAGAAATAGTCTATGGGTATGTATAGACTGTTCAATATAGAGAATTCTTCATCCAGATATTTGTCCAATAGGTCAAATTTGGACCACTCTCAGTCTGATAAAACATAGGTGTATGAGTTTGTATATAAAAATAAAGTTCAAAGACTCTTGGCCATAAATATGTTTCAAAAAGTCATACTTGAACTACTAATGAAACATCACGAGTTAATGAGCATGCATAAAAAGTTAAAGTTTGAGAACTGTTTGGCCATAAATAAGTTCAAGAGGTCATACTTGAACTACTGATGAAACATCAGAGGGAGTCTATGAGTATGTATAGGAAGTTCAATATCGAGTTTTCTTTTGTCCAGATATGTGTTCAATAGGTAAAATTTGGACTACTCTCAATCTGATAAAACATCAGAAGGAGTGTATGAGTATGTATATCAAATTAAAGTTCAAAGACTCTTTGGCCATAAATATGTTCAAAAAGTCATACTTGAACTACTAATGAAACATAAAGAGTTAATGAGCATGCATAAAATGTTAAAGTTTGAGAACTCTTTGGCCATAAATAAGTTCAATAGGTCATATACGGACTACTGGCTGGCTATAGAAATATAAAAAGGAGTGTATGAGTATGTATATAAAATTAAAGTTCAAAGACTCTTTGGCCATAAATATGTTCAAAAAGTCATACTTGAACTACTGATGAAACATCAGAGGGAGTCTATGAGTATGTATAGAAAGTTCAATATCGAGGATTCTTTTGTCCAAATATGTGTTCAATAGGTCAATTTTGGACTACTCTCAATCTGATAAAACATCCGAAGGAGTGCTTGAGTATGTATATAAAATTAAAGTTCAAAAAATCTTTGGCCATAAATATGTTCAAAAAGTCATACTTCAACTACTGATGAAACATCAGAAGGAGTCTATGAGTATGTATAGAAAGTTCAATATCGAGGATTCTTCATCCAGATAGGTGTTTAGTAGGTCAATTTTGGACTACTCTCAATCTCATAAAACATCAGAAGGAGTGTATGAGTATGTATATAAAATTAAAGTTTAAAGTTTGAGATATTTTTCAAAAATATAAATTAAAGTTCAAAGACTCTTTGGCCATAAATATTGTTCAAAAACTCATACTTGAACTATTAATGAAACATTAAGAGTCAATGAGCATGCATACAAAATTACAGTTTGAGAACTCTTTGGCCATAAATAAGTTCAAAAAATCATACTTGAACTACTGATGAAACATCAGAGGGAGTCTATGAGTATGCATAGAGGGTTCAATATCGAGGATTCTTTTGTCCAGATATGTGTTCAATAGGTCAAATTTGGACTACTCTCAATCTGATAAAACATCAGAAGGAGTGTATGATTATGTAAAAAATTAAAGTTTAAAGACTCTTTGGCCATAAATGTGCTTCAAAAAGTCATATTTGAACTACTTATGAAACATCAGGAGTCTATGAGTATGTATATAAAATTAAAGTTCAAACACTCTTTGGCCATAAATATGTTCAAAAAGTCATACTTGAACTACTAATGAAACATCAAGAGTTAATGAGCATGCATAAAAAGTTAAAGTTTGAGAACTCTTTGGCCATAAATAAGTTCAATAGGTCATATACGGACTACTGGCTGGCTATAGAAATATAAAAAGGAGTGTATGAGTATGTATATAAAATTAAAGTTCAAAGACTCTTTGGCCATAAATATGTTCAAAAAGTCATACTTGAACTACTGATGAAACATCAGAAGGAGTCTATGAGTATGTATAGAAAGTTCAATATCAAGGATTCTTCATTCAGATAGGTGTTCAATAGGTCAATTTTGGACTACTCTCAATCTGATAAAACATCAGAAGGAGTGCTTGAGTATGTATATAAAATTAAAGTTCAAAGACTCTTTGGCCATAAATATTGTTCAAAAAGTCATATTTGAACTACTAATGAAACATCAAGAGTCAATGAGCATGCATAAAAAATTACAGTTTGAGAACTCTTTGGCCATAAATATTTTCAAAAAGTCATACTTGAACTACTGATGAAACATCAGAGGGAGCCTATGATTATGTATAGAAAGTTCAATATCGAGGATTCTTTTGTCCAGATATGTGTTCAATAGGTCAAATTTGGACTACTCTCAATCTGATAAAACATCAGGAGTGTATGAGTATGTATATAAAATTAAAGTTTAAAGACTCTTTGGCCATAAATGTGCTTCAAAAAGTCATATTTGAACTACTTATGAAACATCAGAAGTAGTCTATGGGTATGTATAGACTGTTCAATATAGAGAATTCTTCATCCAGATATTTGTCCAATAGGACAAATTTGGACCACTCTCAGTCTGATAAAACATAGGTGTATGAGTTTGTATATAAAAATAAAGTTCAAAGACTCTTGGCCATAAATATGGTTCAAAAAGTCATACTTGAACTACTAATGAAACATCACGAGTTAATGAGCATGCATAAAAAGTTAAAGTTTGAGAACTGTTTGGCCATAAATAAGTTCAAGAGGTCATACTTGAAATACTGTTGAAACATCAGAAGTCTATGAGTATGTAAATAAAATTAAAGTTCAAAGACTCTTTGGCCATAAATATTTTCAAAAAGTCATACTTGAACTACTAATGAAACATCAAGAGTTAATGAGCATGCATAAAAAGTTAAAGTTTGAGAACTCTTTGGCCATAAATAAGTTAAATAGGTCATATACGGACTACTGGCTGGCTATAGAAATATAAAAAGGAGTGTATGCGTATGTATATAAAATTAAAGTTCAAAGACTCTTTGGCCATAAATATGTTCAAAAAGTCATACTTGAACTACTGATGAAACATCAGAAGGAGTCTATGAGTATGTATAGAAAGTTCAATATCGAGGATTCTTCATTCAGATAGGTGTTCAATAGGTCAATTTTGGACTACTCTCAATCTGATAAAACATCCGAAGGAGTGCCTGAGTATGTATATAAAATTAAAGTTCAAAGACTCTTTGGCCATAAATATGTTCAAAAAGTCATACTTGAACTACTGATGAAACATCAGAGGGAGTCTATGAGTATGTATAGGAAGTTCAATATCGAGTTTTCTTTTGTCCAGATATGTGTTCAATAGGTCAAATTTGGACTACTCTCAATCTGATAAAACATCAGAAGGAGTGTATGAGTATGTATATCAAATTAAAGTTCAAAGACTCTTTGGCCATAAATATGTTCAAAAAGTCATACTTGAACTACTAATGAAACATAAAGAGTTAATGAGCATGCATAAAAAGTTAAAGTTTGAGAACTCTTTGGCCATAAATAAGTTCAATAGGTCATATACGGACTACTGGCTGGCTATAGAAATATAAAAAGGAGTGTATGAGTATGTATATAAAATTAAAGTTCAAAGACTCTTTGGCCATAAATATGTTCAAAAAGTCATACTTGAACTACTGATGAAACATCAGAGGGAGTCTATGAGTATGTATAGAAAGTTCAATATCGAGGATTCTTTTGTCCAAATATGTGTTCAATAGGTCAATTTTGGACTACTCTCAATCTGATAAAACATCCGAAGGAGTGCTTGAGTATGTATATAAAATTAAAGTTCAAAAAATCTTTGGCCATAAAACTATTCAAAAAGTCATACTTGAACTACTGATGAAACATCAGAAGGAGTCTATGAGTATGTATAGAAAGTTCAATATCGAGGATTCTTCATCCAGATAGGTGTTTAGTAGGTCAATTTTGGACTACTCTCAATCTCATAAAACATCAGAAGGAGTGTATGAGTATGTATATAAAATTAAAGTTTAAAGTTTGAGATATTTTTCAAAAATATATTTTTCAAAAATATAAATTAAAGTTCAAAGACTCTTTGGCCATAAATATGTTCAAAAAGTCATACTTGAACTACTAATGAAACATCAAGAGTTACTGAGCATGCATAAAAAGTTAAAGTTTGAGAACTGTTTGGCCATAAATAAGTTCAAGAGGTCATACTTGAAATACTGTTGAAACATCAGGTCTATGAGTATGTATATAAAATTAGTTCAAAGACTCTTTGGCCATAAATATTGTTCAAAAATTCATACTTGAACTATTAATGAAACATTAAGAGTCAATGAGCATGCATACAAAATTACAGTTTGAGAACTCTTTGGCCATAAATAAGTTCAAAAAGTCATACTTGAACTACTGATGAAACATCAGAGGGAGTCTATGAGTATGCATAGAGAGTTCAATATCGAGGATTCTTTTGTCCAGATATGTGTTCAATAGGTCAAATTTGGACTACTCTCAATCTGATAAAACATCAGAAGGACTGTATGATTATGTATGTAAAAAATTAAAGTTTAAAGACTCTTTGGCCATAAATGTGCTTCAAAAAGTCATATTTGAACTACTTATGAAACATCAGGAGTCTATGAGTATGTATATAAAATTAAAGTTCAAACACTCTTTGGCCATAAATATGTTCAAAAAGTCATACTTGAACTACTGATGAAACATCAGAAGGAGTCTATGAGTATGTATAGAAAGTTCAATATCAAGGATTCTTCATTCAGATAGGTGTTCAATAGGTCAATTTTGGACTACTCTCAATCTGATAAAACATCAGAAGGAGTGCTTGAGTATGTATATAAAATTAAAGTTCAAAGACTCTTTGGCCATAAATATTGTTCAAAAAGTCATATTTGAACTACTAATGAAACATCAAGAGTCAATGAGCATGCATAAAAAATTACAGTTTGAGAACTCTTTGGCCATAAATATTTTCAAAAAGTCATACTTGAACTACTGATGAAACATCAGAGGGAGCCTATGATTATGTATAGAAAGTTCAATATCGAGGATTCTTTTGTCCAGATATGTGTTCAATAGGTCAAATTTGGACTACTCTCAATCTGATAAAACATCAGGAGTGTATGAGTATGTATATAAAATTAAAGTTTAAAGACTCTTTGGCCATAAATGTGCTTCAAAAAGTCATATTTGAACTACTTATGAAACATCAGAAGTAGTCTATGGGTATGTATAGACTGTTCAATATAGAGAATTCTTCATCCAGATATTTGTCCAATAGGTCAAATTTGGACCACTCTCAGTCTGATAAAACATAGGTGTATGAGTTTGTATATAAAAATAAAGTTCAAAAACTCTTGGCCATAAATATGGTTCAAAAAGTCATACTTGAACTACTAATGAAACATCACGAGTTAATGAGCATGCATAAAAAGTTAAAGTTTGAGAACTGTTTGGCCATAAATAAGTTCAAGAGGTCATACTTGAAATACTGTTGAAACATCAGAAGTCTATGAGTATGTAAATAAAATTAAAGTTCAAAGACTCTTTGGCCATAAATATTTTCAAAAAGTCATACTTGAACTACTAATGAAACATCAAGAGTTAATGAGCATGCATAAAAAGTTAAAGTTTGAGAACTCTGGCCATAAATAAGTTCAATAGGTCATATACGGACTACTGGCTGGCTATAGAAATATAAAAAGGAGTGTATGCGTATGTATATAAAATTAAAGTTCAAAGACTCTTTGGCCATAAATATGTTCAAAAAGTCATACTTGAACTACTGATGAAACATCAGAAGGAGTCTATGAGTATGTATAGAAAGTTCAATATCGAGGATTCTTCATTCAGATAGGTGTTCAATAGGTCAATTTTGGACTACTCTCAATCTGATAAAACATCCGAAGGAGTGCCTGAGTATATATATAAAATTAAAGTTCAAAGACTCTTTGGCCATAAATATGTTCAAAAAGTCATACTTGAACTACTGATGAAACATGAGAGGGAGTCTATGAGTATGTATAGGAAGTTCAATATCGAGTTTTCTTTTGTCCAGATATGTGTTCAATAGGTCAAATTTGGACTACTCTCAATCTGATAAAACATCAGAAGGAGTGTATGAGTATGTATATCAAATTAAAGTTCAAAGACTCTTTGGCCATAAATATGTTCAAAAAGTCATACTTGAACTACTGATGAAACATCAGAAGGAGTCTATGAGTATGTATAGAAAGTTCAATATCGAGGATTCTTCATCCAGATAGGTGTTTAGTAGGTCAATTTTGGACTACTCTCAATCTCATAAAACATCAGAAGGAGTGTATGAGTATGTATATAAAATTAAAGTTTAAAGTTTGAGATATTTTTCAAAAATATATTTTTCAAAAATATAAATTAAAGTTCAAAGACTCTTTGGCCATAAATATGTTCAAAAAGTCATACTAGAACTACTAATGAAACATCAAGAGTTACTGAGCATGCATAAAAAGTTAAAGTTTGAGAACTGTTTGGCCATAAATAAGTTCAAGAGGTCATACTTGAAATACTGTTGAAACATCAGGTCTATGAGTATGTATATAAAATTAGTTCAAAGACTCTTTGGCCATAAATATTGTTCAAAAATTCATACTTGAACTATTAATGAAACATTAAGAGTCAATGAGCATGCATACAAAATTACAGTTTGAGAACTCTTTGGCCATAAATAAGTTCAAAAAGTCATACTTGAACTACTGATGAAACATCAGAGGGAGTCTATGAGTATGCATAGAGAGTTCAATATCGAGGATTCTTTTGTCCAGATATGTGTTCAATAGGTCAAATTTGGACTACTCTCAATCTGATAAAACATCAGAAGGACTGTATGATTATGTATGTAAAAAATTAAAGTTTAAAGACTCTTTGGCCATAAATGTGCTTCAAAAAGTCATATTTGAACTACTTATGAAACATCAGGAGTCTATGAGTATGTATATAAAATTAAAGTTCAAACACTCTTTGGCCATAAATATGTTCAAAAAGTCATACTTGAACTACTGATGAAACATCAAGAGTTAATGAGCATGCATAAAAAGTTAAAGTTTGAGAACTCTTTGGCCATAAATAAGTTCAATAGGTCATATACGGACTACTGGCTGGCTATAGAAATATAAAAAGGAGTGTATGAGTATGTATATAAAATTAAAGTTCAAAGACTCTTTGGCCATAAATATGTTCAAAAAGTCATACTTGAACTACTGATTCAACATCAGAAGGAGTCTATGAGTATGTATAGAAAGTTCAATATCGAGGATTCTTCATTCAGATAGGTGTTCAATAGGTCAATTTTGGACTACTCTCAATCTGATAAAACATCAGGAGTTTATGAGTATGTATATAAAATTAAAGTTCAAAGACTCTTTGGCCATAAATATGTTCACAAAGTCATACTTGAACTACTGATGAAACATCAGAAGGAGTCTATGAGTATGTATAGAAAGTTCAATATCGAGGATTCTTCATCCAGATAGGTGTTCAGTAGGTCAATTTTGGACTACTCTCAATCTGATAAAACATCAGAAGGAGTGCTTGAGTATGTATATAAAATTAAAGTTCAAAGACTCTTTGGCCATAAACATGTTCAAAAAGTGATACTTGAACTACTAATGAAACATCAAGACTCAATGAGCACGCATAAAAAGTTAAAGTTTGTGAACTCTTTGGCCATAAATAAGTTCAATATGTCATATACGGACTACTGTCTAGCTAATGAAATATAAAAAGGAGTGTATGAGTATGTATATAAAATTAAAGTTCAAAGACTCTTTGGCCATAAATATGTTCAAAAAGTCATACTTCAACTACTGATGAAACATCAGAAGGAGTCTATGAGTATGTATAGAAAGTTCAATATCGAGGATTCTTCATCCAGATATTTGTCCAATAGGTCAAATTATGACCACTCTCAGTCTAATAAAACATAGGTGTATGAGTAAGTATACAAAATTAAAGTTCAAAGATTCTTTGGCCATAAATATTGTTTAAAAACTCATACTTGATCTATTAATGAAACATTAAGAGTCAATGAGCATGCATAAAAAATTACAGTTTGAGAACTCTTTGGCCATAAATAAGTTCAAAAAGTCATACTTGAACTACTGATGAAACATCAGAGGGAGTCTATGAGTATGCATAGAAAGTTCAATATCGAGGATTCTTTTGTCCAGATATGTGTTCAATAGGTCAAATTTGGACTACTCTCAATCTGATAAAACATCAGAAGGAGTGTATGAATATGTATGTAAAATTAAAGTTTAAAGACTCTTTGGCCATAAATGTGCTTCAAAAAGTCATATTTGAACTACTTATGAAACATCAGGAGTCTATGAGTATGTATAGACTGTTCAATATCGAGAATTCTTCATCCAGATATTTGTCCAATAGGTCAAATTTGGACCACTCTCAGTCTGATAAAACAAAGTTGTATGAGTTTGTATATAAAAATAAAGTTCAAAGACTCTTGGCCATAAATATGGTTCAAAAAGTCATACTTGAACTACTAATGAAACATCACGAGTTAATGAGCATGCATAAAAAGTTAAAGTTTGAGAACTGTTTGGCCATAAATAAGTTCAATATGTCATATACGGACTACTGTCTAGCTAATGAAATATAAAAAGGAGTGTATGAGTATGTATATAAAATTAAAGTTCAAAGACTCTTTGGCCATAAATATGTTCAAAAAGTCATACTTGAACTACTAATGAAACATCAAGAGTCAATGAGCATGCATAAAAAATTACAGTTTGAGAACTCTTTGGCCATAAATATGTCCAAAAAGTCATACTTGAACTACTGATGAAACATCAGAGGGAGCCTATGGTTATGTATAGAAAGTTCAATATCGAGGATTCTTTTGTCCAGATATGTGTTCAATAGGTCAAATCTGGACTACTCTCAATCTGATAAAACATCAGGAGTGTATGAGTATGTATATAAAATTAAAGTTTAAAGACTCTTTGGCCATAAATGTGCTTCAAAAAGTCATACTTGAACTACTTATGAAACATCAGAAGTAGTCTATGAGTATGTATAGACTGTTCAATATAGAGAATTCTTCATCCAGATATTTGTCCAATAGGTCAAATTTGGACCACTCTTAGTCTGATAAAACATAGGTGTATGAGTATGAATATAAAATTAAAGTTCAAAGACTCTTTGGCCATAAATATGGTTCAAAAAGTCATACTTGAACTACTAATGAAACATCACAAGTTAATGAGCATGCATAAAAAGTTAAAGTTTGAGAACTCTTTGGCCATAAATAAGTTCAATAGGTCATATACGGACTACTGGCTGGCTATAGAAATATAAAAAGGAGTGTATGCGTATGTATATAAAATTAAAGTTCAAAGACTCTTTGGCCATAAATATGTTCAAAAAGTCATACTTGAACTACTGATGAAACATCAGAGGGAGTCTATGAGTATGTATAGAAAGTTCAATATCGAGGATTCTTTTGTCCAGATATGTGTTCAATAGGTCAAATTTGGACTACTCTCAATCTGATAAAACATCAGGAGTGTATGAGTATGTATATCAAATTAAAGTTCAAAGACTCTTTGGCCATAAATATGTTCACAAAGTCATACTTGAACTACTGATGAAACATCAGAAGGAGTCTATGAGTATGTATAGAAAGTTCAATATCGAGGATTCTTCATCCAGATAGGTGTTCAGTAGGTCAATTTTGGACTACTCTCAATCTGATAAAACATCAGAAGGAGTGCTTGAGTATGTTTATAAAATTAAAGTTCAAAGACTCTTTGGCCATAAACATGTTCAAAAAGTGATACTTGAACTACTAATGAAACATCAAGACTCAATGAGCACGCATAAAAAGTTAAAGTTTGTGAACTCTTTGGCCATAAATAAGTTCAATATGTCATATACGGACTACTGTCTAGCTAATGAAATATAAAAAGGAGTGTATGAGTATGTATATAAAATTAAAGTTCAAAGACTCTTTGGCCATAAATATGTTCAAAAAGTCATACTTGAACTACTGATGAAACATCAGAAGGAGTCTATGAGTATGTATAGAAAGTTCAATATCGAGGATTCTTCATCCAGATATTTGTCCAATAGGTCAAATTATGACCACTCTCAGTCTGATAAAACATAGGTGTATGAGTAAGTATACAAAATTAAAGTTCAAAGATTCTTTGGCCATAAATATTGTTCAAAAACTCATACTTGATCTATTAATGAAACATTAAGAGTCAATGAGCATGCATAAAAAATTACAATTTGAGAACTCTTTGGCCATAAATAAGTTCAAAAAGTCATACTTGAACTACTGATGAAACATCAGAGGGAGTCTATGAGTATGCATAGAAAGTTCAATATCGAGGATTCTTTTGTCCAGATATGTGTTCAATAGGTCAAATTTGGACTACTCTCAATCTGATAAAACATCAGAAGGAGTGTATGAATATGTATGTAAAATTAAAGTTTAAAGACTCTTTGGCCATAAATGTGCTTCAAAAAGTCATATTTGAACTACTTATGAAACATCAGGAGTCTATGAGTATGTATAGACTGTTCAATATCGAGAATTCTTCATCCAGATATTTGTCCAATAGGTCAAATTTGGACCACTCTCAGTCTGATAAAACAAAGGTGTATGAGTTTGTATATAAAAATAAAGTTCAAAGACTCTTGGCCATAAATATGGTTCAAAAAGTCATACTTGAACTACTAATGAAACATCACGAGTTAATGAGCATGCATAAAAAGTTAAAGTTTGAGAACTGTTTGGCCATAAATAAGTTCAATATGTCATATACGGACTGCTGTCTAGCTAATGAAATATAAAAAGGAGTGTATGAGTATGTATATAAAATTAAAGTTCAAAGACTCTTTGGCCATAAATATGTTCAAAAAGTCATACTTGAACTACTAATGAAACATCAAGAGTCAATGAGCATGCATAAAAAATTACAGTTTGAGAACTCTTTGGCCATAAATATGTCCAAAAAGTCATACTTGAACTACTGATGAAACATCAGAGGGAGCCTATGGTTATGTATAGAAAGTTCAATATCGAGGATTCTTTTGTCCAGATATGTGTTCAATAGGTCAAATCTGGACTACTCTCAATCTGATAAAACATCAGGAGTGTATGAGTATGTATATAAAATTAAAGTTTAAAGACTCTTTGGCCATAAATGTGCTTCAAAAAGTCATACTTGAACTACTTATGAAACATCAGAAGTAGTCTATGAGTATGCATAGACTGTTCAATATAGAGAATTCTTCATCCAGATATTTGTCCAATAGGTCAAATTTGGACCACTCTTAGTCTGATAAAACATAGGTGTATGAGTATGTATATAAAATTAAAGTTCAAAGACTCTTTGGCCATAAATATGGTTCAAAAAGTCATACTTGACCTACTAATGAAACATCACAAGTTAATGAGCATGCATAAAAAGTTAAAGTTTGAGAACTCTTTGGC
This sequence comes from Rhinogobio ventralis, assembly GCA_039654625.1. Lineage (NCBI taxonomy): Eukaryota > Metazoa > Chordata > Actinopteri > Cypriniformes > Gobionidae > Rhinogobio > Rhinogobio ventralis. The sequence goes on along the minus strand of JBBBJY010000187.1, from coordinate 68,608 downwards.
CATAAATAAGTTCAATAGGTCATATACGGACTACTGGCTGGCTATAGAAATATAAAAAGGAGTGTATGCGTATGTATATAAAATTAAAGTTCAAAGACTCTTTGGCCATAAATATGTTCAAAAAGTCATACTTGAACTACTGATGAAACAGAGGGAGTCTATGAGTATGTATAGAAAGTTCAATATCGAGGATTCTTTTGTCCAGATATGTGTTCAATAGGTCAAATTTGGACTACTCTCAATCTGATAAAACATCAGGAGTGTATGAGTATGTATATAAAATTAAAGTTCAAAGACTCTTTGGCCATAAATATGTTCACAAAGTCATACTTGAACTACTGATGAAACATCAGAAGGAGTCTATGAGTATGTATAGAAAGTTCAATATCGAGGATTCTTCATCCAGATAGGTGTTCAGTAAGTCAATTTTGGACTACTCTCAATCTGATAAAACATCAGAAGGAGTGCTTGAGTATGTATATAAAATTAAAGTTCAAAGACTCTTTGGCCATAAACATGTTCAAAAAGTGATACTTGAACTACTAATGAAACATCAAGACTCAATGAGCACGCATAAAAAGTTAAAGTTTGTGAACTCTTTGGCCATAAATAAGTTCAATATGTCATATACGGACTACTGTCTAGCTAATGAAATATAAAAAGGAGTGTATGAGTATGTATATAAAATTAAAGTTCAAAGACTCTTTGGCCATAAATATGTTCAAAAAGTCATACTTGAACTACTGATGAAACATCAGAAGGAGTCTATGAGTATGTATAGAAAGTTCAATATCGAGGATTCTTCATCCAGATATTTGTCCAATAGGTCAAATTATGACCACTCTCAGTCTGATAAAACATAGGTGTATGAGTAAGTATACAAAATTAAAGTTCAAAGATTCTTTGGCCATAAATATTGTTCAAAAACTCATACTTGATCTATTAATGAAACATTAAGAGTCAATGAGCATGCATAAAAAATTACAGTTTGAGAACTCTTTGGCCATAAATAAGTTCAAAAAGTCATACTTGAACTACTGATGAAACATCAGAGGGAGTCTATGAGTATGCATAGAAAGTTCAATATCGAGGATTCTTTTGTCCAGATATGTGTTCAATAGGTCAAATTTGGACTACTCTCAATCTGATAAAACATCAGAAGGAGTGTATGAATATGTATGTAAAATTAAAGTTTAAAGACTCTTTGGCCATAAATGTGCTTCAAAAAGTCATATTTGAACTACTTATGAAACATCAGGAGTCTATGAGTATGTATAGACTGTTCAATATCGAGAATTCTCCATCCAGATATTTGTCCAATAGGTCAAATTTGGACCACTCTCAGTCTGATAAAACAAAGGTGTATGAGTTTGTATATAAAAATAAAGTTCAAAGACTCTTGGCCATAAATATGGTTCAAAAAGTCATACTTGAACTACTAATGAAACATCACGAGTTAATGAGCATGCATAAAAAGTTAAAGTTTGAGAACTGTTTGGCCATAAATAAGTTCAATATGTCATATACGGACTGCTGTCTAGCTAATGAAATATAAAAAGGAGTGTATGAGTATGTATATAAAATTAAAGTTCAAAGACTCTTGGCCATAAATATGTTCAAAAAGTCATACTTGAACTACTAATGAAACATCAAGAGTCAATGAGCATGCATAAAAAATTACAGTTTGAGAACTCTTTGGCCATAAATATGTCCAAAAAGTCATACTTGAACTACTGATGAAACATCAGAGGGAGCCTATGGTTATGTATAGAAAGTTCAATATCGAGGATTCTTTTGTCCAGATATGTGTTCAATAGGTCAAATCTGGACTACTCTCAATCTGATAAAACATCAGGAGTGTATGAGTATGTATATAAAATTAAAGTTTAAAGACTCTTTGGCCATAAATGTGCTTCAAAAATCATACTTGAACTACTTATGAAACATCAGAAGTAGTCTATGAGTATGCATAGACTGTTCAATATAGAGAATTCTTCATCCAGATATTTGTCCAATAGGTCAAATTTGGACCACTCTTAGTCTGATAAAACATAGGTGTATGAGTATGTATATAAAATTAAAGTTCAAAGACTCTTTGGCCATAAATATGGTTCAAAAAGTCATACTTGACCTACTAATGAAACATCACAAGTTAATGAGCATGCATAAAAAGTTAAAGTTTGAGAACTCTTTGGCCATAAATAAGTTCAATAGGTCATATACGGACTACTGGCTGGCTATAGAAATATAAAAAGGAGTGTATGCGTATGTATATAAAATTAAAGTTCAAAGACTCTTTGGCCATAAATATGTTCAAAAAGTCATACTTGAACTACTGATGAAACAGAGGGAGTCTATGAGTATGTATAGAAAGTTCAATATCGAGGATTCTTTTGTCCAGATATGTGTTCAATAGGTCAAATTTGGACTACTCTCAATCTGATAAAACATCAGGAGTGTATGAGTATGTATATAAAATTAAAGTTCAAAGACTCTTTGGCCATAAATATGTTCACAAAGTCATACTTGAACTACTGATGAAACATCAGAAGGAGTCTATGAGTATGTATAGAAAGTTCAATATCGAGGATTCTTCATCCAGATAGGTGTTCAGTAAGTCAATTTTGGACTACTCTCAATCTGATAAAACATCAGAAGGAGTGCTTGAGTATGTATATAAAATTAAAGTTCAAAGACTCTTTGGCCATAAACATGTTCAAAAAGTGATACTTGAACTACTAATGAAACATCAAGACTCAATGAGCACGCATAAAAAGTTAAAGTTTGTGAACTCTTTGGCCATAAATAAGTTCAATATGTCATATACGGACTACTGTCTAGCTAATGAAATATAAAAAGGAGTGTATGAGTATGTATATAAAATTAAAGTTCAAAGACTCTTTGGCCATAAATATGTTCAAAAAGTCATACTTGAACTACTGATGAAACATCAGAAGGAGTCTATGAGTATGTATAGAAAGTTCAATATCGAGGATTCTTCATCCAGATATTTGTCCAATAGGTCAAATTATGACCACTCTCAGTCTGATAAAACATAGGTGTATGAGTAAGTATACAAAATTAAAGTTCAAAGATTCTTTGGCCATAAATATTGTTCAAAAACTCATACTTGATCTATTAATGAAACATTAAGAGTCAATGAGCATGCATAAAAAATTACAGTTTGAGAACTCTTTGGCCATAAATAAGTTCAAAAAGTCATACTTGAACTACTGATGAAACATCAGAGGGAGTCTATGAGTATGCATAGAAAGTTCAATATCGAGGATTCTTTTGTCCAGATATGTGTTCAATAGGTCAAATTTGGACTACTCTCAATCTGATAAAACATCAGAAGGAGTGTATGAATATGTATGTAAAATTAAAGTTTAAAGACTCTTTGGCCATAAATGTGCTTCAAAAAGTCATATTTGAACTACTTATGAAACATCAGGAGTCTATGAGTATGTATAGACTGTTCAATATCGAGAATTCTCCATCCAGATATTTGTCCAATAGGTCAAATTTGGACCACTCTCAGTCTGATAAAACAAAGGTGTATGAGTTTGTATATAAAAATAAAGTTCAAAGACTCTTGGCCATAAATATGGTTCAAAAAGTCATACTTGAACTACTAATGAAACATCACGAGTTAATGAGCATGCATAAAAAGTTAAAGTTTGAGAACTGTTTGGCCATAAATAAGTTCAATATGTCATATACGGACTGCTGTCTAGCTAATGAAATATAAAAAGGAGTGTATGAGTATGTATATAAAATTAAAGTTCAAAGACTCTTGGCCATAAATATGTTCAAAAAGTCATACTTGAACTACTAATGAAACATCAAGAGTCAATGAGCATGCATAAAAAATTACAGTTTGAGAACTCTTTGGCCATAAATATGTCCAAAAAGTCATACTTGAACTACTGATGAAACATCAGAGGGAGCCTATGGTTATGTATAGAAAGTTCAATATCGAGGATTCTTTTGTCCAGATATGTGTTCAATAGGTCAAATCTGGACTACTCTCAATCTGATAAAACATCAGGAGTGTATGAGTATGTATATAAAATTAAAGTTTAAAGACTCTTTGGCCATAAATGTGCTTCAAAAAGTCATACTTGAACTACTTATGAAATATCAGAAGTAGTCTATGAGTATGTATAGACTGTTCAATATAGAGAATTCTTCATCCAGATATTTGTCCAATAGGTCAAATTTGGACCACTCTTAGTCTGATAAAACATAGGTGTATGAGTATGTATATAAAATTAAAGTTCAAAGACTCTTTGGCCATAAATATGGTTCAAAAAGTCATACTTGAACTACTAATGAAACATCACAAGTTAATGAGCATGCATAAAAAGTTAAAGTTTGAGAACTCTTTGGCCATAAATAAGTTCAACAGGTCATATACGGACTACTGGCTGGCTATAGAAATATAAAAAGGAGTGTATGCGTATGTATATAAAATTAAAGTTCAAAGACTCTTTGGCCATAAATATGTTCAAAAAGTCATACTTGAACTACTGATGAAACAGAGGGAGTCTATGAGTATGTATAGAAAGTTCAATATCGAGGATTCTTTTGTCCAGATATGTGTTCAATAGGTCAAATTTGGACTACTCTCAATCTGATAAAACATCAGGAGTGTATGAGTATGTATATAAAATTAAAGTTCAAAGACTCTTTGGCCATAAATATGTTCACAAAGTCATACTTGAACTACTGATGAAACATCAGAAGGAGTCTATGAGTATGTATAGAAAGTTCAATATCGAGGATTCTTCATCCAGATAGGTGTTCAGTAGGTCAATTTTGGACTACTCTCAATCTGATAAAACATCAGAAGGAGTGCTTGAGTATGTATATAAAATTAAAGTTCAAAGACTCTTTGGCCATAAACATGTTCAAAAAGTGATACTTGAACTACTAATGAAACATCAAGACTCAATGAGCACGCATAAAAAGTTAAAGTTTGTGAACTCTTTGGCCATAAATAAGTTCAATATGTCATATACGGACTACTATCTAGCTAATGAAATATAAAAAGGAGTGTATGAGTATGTATATAAAATTAAAGTTCAAAGACTCTTTGGCCATAAATATGTTCAAAAAGTCATACTTGAACTACTGATGAAACATCAGAAGGAGTCTATGGGTATGTATAGAAAGTTCAATATCGAGGATTCTTCATCCAGATATTTGTCCAATAGGTCAAATTATGACCACTCTCAGTCTGATAAAACATAGGTGTATGAGTAAGTATACAAAATTAAAGTTCAAAGATTCTTTGGCCATAAATATTGTTCAAAAACTCATACTTGATCTATTAATGAAACATTAAGAGTCAATGAGCATGCATAAAAAATTACAGTTTGAGAACTCTTTGGCCATAAATAAGTTCAAAAAGTCATACTTGAACTACTGATGAAACATCAGAGGGAGTCTATGAGTATGCATAGAAAGTTCAATATCGAGGATTCTTTTGTCCAGATATGTGTTCAATAGGTCAAATTTGGACTACTCTCAATCTGATAAAACATCAGAAGGAGTGTATGAATATGTATGTAAAATTAAAGTTTAAAGACTCTTTGGCCATAAATGTGCTTCAAAAAGTCATATTTGAACTACTTATGAAACATCAGGAGTCTATGAGTATGTATAGACTGTTCAATATCGAGAATTCTTCATCCAGATATTTGTCCAATAGGTCAAATTTGGACCACTCTCAGTCTGATAAAACAAAGTTGTATGAGTTTGTATATAAAAATAAAGTTCAAAGACTCTTGGCCATAAATATGGTTCAAAAAGTCATACTTGAACTACTAATGAAACATCACGAATTAATGAACATGCATAAAAAGTTAAAGTTTGAGAACTGTTTGGCCATAAATAAGTTCAATATGTCATATACGGACTACTGTCTAGCTAATGAAATATAAAAAGGAGTGTATGAGTATGTATATAAAATTAAAGTTCAAAGACTCTTTGGCCATAAATATGTTCAAAAAGTCATACTTGAACTACTGATGAAACATCAGAAGGAGTCTATGAGTATGTATAGAAAGTTCAATATCGAGGATTCTTCATCCAGATATTTTTACAATAGGTCAAATTATGACCACTCTCAGTCTGATAAAACATAGGTGTATGAGTAAGTATACAAAATTAAAGTTCAAAGATTCTTTGGCCATAAATATTGTTCAAAAACTCATACTTGATCTATTAATGAAACATCACGAGTTAATGAGCATGCATAAAAAGTTAAAGTTTGAGAACTGTTTGGCCATAAATAAGTTCAATATGTCATATACGGACTGCTGTCTAGCTAATGAAATATAAAAAGGAGTGTATGAGTATGTATATAAAATTAAAGTTCAAAGACTCTTGGCCATAAATATGTTCAAAAAGTCATACTTGAACTACTAATGAAACATCAAGAGTCAATGAGCATGCATAAAAAATTACAGTTTGAGAACTCTTTGGCCATAAATATGTCCAAAAAGTCATACTTGAACTACTGATGAAACATCAGAGGGAGCCTATGGTTATGTATAGAAAGTTCAATATCGAGGATTCTTTTGTCCAGATATGTGTTCAATAGGTCAAATCTGGACTACTCTCAATCTGATAAAACATCAGGAGTGTATGAGTATGTATATAAAATTAAAGTTTAAAGACTCTTTGGCCATAAATGTGCTTCAAAAAGTCATACTTGAACTACTTATGAAATATCAGAAGTAGTCTATGAGTATGTATAGACTGTTCAATATAGAGAATTCTTCATCCAGATATTTGTCCAATAGGTCAAATTTGGACCACTCTTAGTCTGATAAAACATAGGTGTATGAGTATGTATATAAAATTAAAGTTCAAAGACTCTTTGGCCATAAATATGTTCAAAAAGTCATACTTGAACTACTGATGAAACATCAGAAGGAGTCTATGAGTATGTATAGAAAGTTCAATATCGAGGATTCTTCATCCAGATAGGTGTTTAGTAGGTCAATTTTGGACTACTCTCAATCTCATAAAACATCAGAAGGAGTGTATGAGTATGTATATAAAATTAAAGTTTAAAGTTTGAGATATTTTTCAAAAATATATTTTTCAAAAATATAAATTAAAGTTCAAAGACTCTTTGGCCATAAATATGTTCAAAAAGTCATACTTGAACTACTAATGAAACATCAAGAGTTACTGAGCATGCATAAAAAGTTAAAGTTTGAGAACTGTTTGGCCATAAATAAGTTCAAGAGGTCATACTTGAAATACTGTTGAAACATCAGAAGTCTATGAGCATGTATATAAAATTAAAGTTCAAAGACTCTTTGGCCATAAATATTGTTCAAAAATCATACTTGAACTATTAATGAAACATTAAGAGTCAATGAGCATGCATAAAAAATTACAGTTTGAGAACTCTTTGGCCATAAATAAGTTCAAAAAGTCATACTTGAACTACTGATGAAACATCAGAGGGAGTCTATGAGTATGTATAGAAAGTTCAATATCGAGGATTCTTCATTCAGATAGGTGTTCAATAGGTCAATTTTGGACTACTCTCAATCTGTTAAAACATCAGGAGTGCTTGAGTATGTATATAAAATTAAAGTTCAAAGACTCTTTGGCCATAAATATTGTTCAAAAAGTCATATTTGAACTACTAATGAAACATCAAGAGTCAATGAACATGCATAAAAAGTGAAATCTGAGAACTCTTTGTCCATAAATAAGTCCAATAGGCCATATACGGACTACTGTCTGGCTAATGAAACATAAAAAGGAGTGTATAAGTATGTATATACAGTTAAAGTTCAAAGACTCTTTGGCCATAAATATGTTCAAAAAGTCATACTTGAACTACTGATGAAACATCAGAAAGAGTCTATGAGTATGTATAGAAAGTTCAATATCGAGGATTCTTTTGTCCAGATATGTGTTCAATAGGTCAAATTTGGACTACTCTCAATCTGATAAAACATCAGAAGGAGTGTATGAGTATGTATATCAAATTAAAGTTCAAAGACTCTTTGGCCATAAATATGTTCAAAAAGTCATACTTGAACTACTAATGAAACATAAAGAGTTAATGAGCATGCATAAAAAGTTAAAGTTTGAGAACTCTTTGGCCATAAATAAGTTCAATAGGTCATATACGGACTACTGGCTGGCTATAGAAATATAAAAAGGAGTGTATGAGTATGTATATAAAATTAAAGTTCAAAGACTCTGGCCATAAATATGTTCAAAAAGTCATACTTGAACTACTGATGAAACATCAGAGGGAGTCTATGAGTATGTATAGAAAGTTCAATATCGAGGATTCTTTTGTCCAAATATGTGTTCAATAGGTCAATTTTGGACTACTCTCAATCTGATAAAACATCAGAAGGAGTGCTTGAGTATGTATATAAAATTAAAGTTCAAAGACTCTTTGGCCATAAATATTGTTCAAAAAGTCATATTTGAACTACTAATGAAACATCAAGAGTCAATGAGCATGCATAAAAAATTACAGTTTGCGAACTCTTTGGCCATAAATATTTTCAAAAAGTCATACTTGAACTACTGATGAAACATCAGAGGGAGCCTATGATTATGTATAGAAAGTTCAATATCGAGGATTCTTTTGTCCAGATATGTGTTCAATAGGTCAAATTTGGACTACTCTCAATCTGATAAAACATCAGGAGTGTATGAGTATGTATATAAAATTAAAGTTTAAAGACTCTTTGGCCATAAATGTGCTTCAAAAAGTCGTATTTGAACTACTTATGAAACATCAGAAGTAGTCTATGAGTATGTATAGACTGTTCAATATAGAGAATTCTTCATCCAGATATTTGTCCAATAGGTCAAATTTGGACCACTCTCAGTCTGATAAAACATAGGTGTATGAGTTTGTATATAAAAATAAAGTTCAAAGACTCTTGGCCATAAATATGGTTCAAAAAGTCATACTTGAACTACTAATGAAACATCACGAGTTAATGAGCATGCATAAAAAGTTAAAGTTTGAGAACTGTTTGGCCATAAATAAGTTCAAGAGGTCATACTTGAAATACTGTTGAAACATCAGAAGTCTATGAGTATGTATATAAAATTAAAGTTCAAAGACTCTTTGGCCATAAATATTTTCAAAAAGTCATACTTGAACTACTAATGAAACATCAAGAGTTAATGAGCATGCATAAAAAGTTAAAGTTTGAGAACTCTTTGGCCATAAATAAGTTCAATAGGTCATATACGGACTACTGGCTGGCTATAGAAATATAAAAAGGAGTGTATGAGTATGTATATAAAATTAAAGTTCAAAGACTCTGGCCATAAATATGTTCAAAAAGTCATACTTGAACTACTGATGAAACATCAGAAGGAGTCTATGAGTATGTATAGACTGTTCAATATAGAGAATTCTTCATCCAGATATTTGTCCAAAAGGTCAAATTTCGACCACTCTCAGTCTGATAAAACATAGGTGTATGAGTTTGTATATAAAAATAAAGTTCAAAGACTCTTGGCCATAAATATGGTTCAAAAAGTCATACTTGAACTACTAATGAAACATCACAAGTTAATGAGCATGCATAAAAAGTTAAAGTTTGAGAACTGTTTGGCCATAAATAAGTTCAAGAGGTCATACTTGAAATACTGTTGAAACATCAGAAGTCTATGAGTATGTATATAAAATTAAAGTTCAAAGACTCTTTGGCCATAAATATTTTCAAAAAGTCATACTTGAACTACTAATGAAACATCAAGAGTTAATGAGCATGCATAAAAAGTTAAAGTTTGAGAACTCTTTGGCCATAAATAAGTTCAATAGGTCATATACGGACTACTGGCTGGCTATAGAAATATAAAAAGGAGTGTATGAGTATGTATATAAAATTAAAGTTCAAAGACTCTGGCCATAAATATGTTCAAAAAGTCATACTTGAACTACTGATGAAACATCAGAAGGAGTCTATGAGTATGTATAGACTGTTCAATATAGAGAATTCTTCATCCAGATATTTGTCCAAAAGGTCAAATTTCGACCACTCTCAGTCTGATAAAACATAGGTGTATGAGTTTGTATATAAAAATAAAGTTCAAAGACTCTTGGCCATAAATATGGTTCAAAAAGTCATACTTGAACTACTAATGAAACATCACAAGTTAATGAGCATGCATAAAAAGTTAAAGTTTGAGAACTCTTTGGCCATAAATAAGTTCAATAGGTCATATACGGACTACTGGCTGGCTATAGAAATATAAAAAGGAGTGTATGAGTATGTATATAAAATTAAAGTTCAAAGACTCTTTGGCCATAAATATGTTCAAAAAGTCATACTTGAACTACTGATGAAACGTCAGAAGGAGTCTATGAGTATGTATAGAAAGTTCAATATCGAGGATTCTTCATTCAGATATGTGTTCAATAGGTCAAATTTGGACTACTCTCAATCTGATAAAACATCAGGAGTGTATGAGTATGTATATAATATTAAAGTTTAAAGACTCTTTGGCCATAAATGTGCTTCAAAAAGTCATATTTGAACTACTTATGAAACATCAGAAGTAGTCTATGAGTATGTATAGACTGTTCAATATAGAGAGTTCTTCATCCAGATATTTGTCCAATAGGTCAAATTTGGACCACTCTCAGTCTGATAAAACATCGGTGTATGAGTATGTATATAAAATTAAAGTTCAAAGACTCTTTGGCCATAAATATGGTTCAAAAAGTCATACTTGAACTATTAATGAAACATTAAGAGTCAATGAGCATGCATAAAAAGTTAAAGTTTGAGAACTGTTTGGCCATAAATAAGTTCAAGAGGTCATACTTGAAATACTGTTGAAACATCAGAAGTCTATGAGTATGTATATAAAATTAAAGTTCAAAGACTCTTTGGCCATAAATATGGTTCAAAAAGTCATACTTGAACTATTAATGAAACATTAAGAGTCAATGAGCATGCATAAAAAGTTAAAGTTTGAGAACTGTTTGGCCATAAATAAGTTCAAGAGGTCATACTTGAACTACTGATTAAACATCAGAAGGAGTCTATGAGTATGTATAGAAAGTTCAATATCGAGGATTCTTCATCTAGATATTTGTCCAATAGGTCAAATTTCGACCACTCTCAGTCTGATAAAACATAGGTGTATGAGTAAGTATACAAAATTAAAGTTCAAAGATTCTTTGGCCATAATTATTGTTCAAAAACTCATACTTGAACTATTAATGAAACATTAAGAGTCAATGAGCATGCATAAAAAATTACAGTTTGAGAACTCTTTGTCCATAAATAAGTTCAAAAAGTCATACTTGAACTACTGATGAAACATCAGAGGGAGTCTATGAGTATGCATAGAAAATTCAATATCGAGAATTCTTCATCCAGATATTTGTCCATTAGCTCAAATTTGGACCACTCTCAGTCTGATAAAACATAGGTGTATGAGTTTGTATATAAAAATAAAGTTCAAAGACTCTTGGCCATAAATATGGTTCAAAAAGTCATACTTGAACTACTAATGAAACATCAAGAGTTAATGAGCATGCATAAAAAGTTAAAGTTTGAGAACTCTTTGGCCATAAATGAGTTCAATAGGTCATATACGGACTACTGGCTGGCTATAGAAATATAAAAAGGAGTGTATGAGTATGTATATAAAATTAAAGTTCAAAGACTCTTTGGCCATAAATATGTTCAAAAAGTCATACTTGAACTACTGATGAAACATCAGAGGGAGTCTATGAGTATGTATAGGAAGTTCAATATCGAGTTTTCTTTTGTCCAGATATGTGTTCAATAGGTCAAATTTGGACTACTCTCAATCTGATAAAACATCAGAAGGAGTGTATGAGTATGTATATCAAATTAAAGTTCAAAGACTCTTTGGCCATAAATATGTTCAAAAAGTCATACTTGAACTACTAATGAAACATAAAGAGTTAATGAGCATGCATAAAAAGTTAAAGTTTGAGAACTCTTTGGCCATAAATAAGTTCAATAGGTCATATACGGACTACTGGCTGGCTATAGAAATATAAAAAGGAGTGTATGAGTATGTATATAAAATTAAAGTTCAAAGACTCTTTGGCCATAAATATGTTCAAAAAGTCATACTTGAACTACTGATGAAACATCAGAGGGAGTCTATGAGTATGTATAGAAAGTTCAATATCGAGGATTCTTTTGTCCAAATATGTGTTCAATAGGTCAATTTTGGACTACTCTCAATCTGATAAAACATCCGAAGGAGTGCTTGAGTATGTATATAAAATTAAAGTTCAAAAAATCTTTGGCCATAAATATGTTCAAAAAGTCATACTTGAACTACTGATGAAACATCAGAAGGAGTCTATGAGTATGTATAGAAAGTTCAATATCGAGGATTCTTCATCCAGATAGGTGTTTAGTAGGTCAATTTTGGACTACTCTCAATCTCATAAAACATCAGAAGGAGTGTATGAGTATGTATATAAAATTAAAGTTTAAAGTTTGAGATATTTTTCAAAAATATATTTTTCAAAAATATAAATTAAAGTTCAAAGACTCTTTGGCCATAAATATGTTCAAAAAGTCATACTTGAACTACTAATGAAACATCAAGAGTTACTGAGCATGCATAAAAAGTTAAAGTTTGAGAACTGTTTGGCCATAAATAAGTTCAAGAGGTCATACTTGAAATACTGTTGAAACATCAGGTCTATGAGTATGTATATAAAATTAGTTCAAAGACTCTTTGGCCATAAATATTGTTCAAAAACTCATACTTGAACTATTAATGAAACATTAAGAGTCAATGAGCATGCATACAAAATTACAGTTTGAGAACTCTTTGGCCATAAATAAGTTCAAAAAATCATACTTGAACTACTGATGAAACATCAGAGGGAGTCTATGAGTATGCATAGAGGGTTCAATATCGAGGATTCTTTTGTCCAGATATGTGTTCAATAGGTCAAATTTGGACTACTCTCAATCTGATAAAACATCAGAAGGAGTGTATGATTATGTATGTAAAAAATTAAAGTTTAAAGACTCTTTGGCCATAAATGTGCTTCAAAAAGTCATATTTGAACTACTTATGAAACATCAGGAGTCTATGAGTATGTATATAAAATTAAAGTTCAAACACTCTTTGGCCATAAATATGTTCAAAAAGTCATACTTGAACGACTAATGAAACATCAAGAGTTAATGAGCATGCATAAAAAGTTAAAGTTTGAGAACTCTTTGGCCATAAATAAGTTCAATAGGTCATATACGGACTACTGGCTGGCTATAGAAATATAAAAAGGAGTGTATGAGTATGTATATAAAATTAAAGTTCAAAGACTCTTTGGCCATAAATATGTTCAAAAAGTCATACTTGAACTACTGATGAAACATCAGAAGGAGTCTATGAGTATGTATAGAAAGTTCAATATCAAGGATTCTTCATTCAGATAGGTGTTCAATAGGTCAATTTTGGACTACTCTCAATCTGATAAAACATCAGAAGGAGTGCTTGAGTATGTATATAAAATTAAAGTTCAAAGACTCTTTGGCCATAAATATTGTTCAAAAAGTCATATTTGAACTACTAATGAAACATCAAGAGTCAATGAGCATGCATAAAAAATTACAGTTTGAGAACTCTTTGGCCATAAATATTTTCAAAAAGTCATACTTGAACTACTGATGAAACATCAGAGGGAGCCTATGATTATGTATAGAAAGTTCAATATCGAGGATTCTTTTGTCCAGATATGTGTTCAATAGGTCAAATTTGGACTACTCTCAATCTGATAAAACATCAGGAGTGTATGAGTATGTATATAAAATTAAAGTTTAAAGACTCTTTGGCCATAAATGTGCTTCAAAAAGTCATATTTGAACTACTTATGAAACATCAGAAGTAGTCTATGGGTATGTATAGACTGTTCAATATAGAGAATTCTTCATCCAGATATTTGTCCAATAGGTCAAATTTGGACCACTCTCAGTCTGATAAAACATAGGTGTATGAGTTTGTATATAAAAATAAAGTTCAAAGACTATTGGCCATAAATATGGTTCAAAAAGTCATACTTGAACTACTAATGAAACATCACGAGTTAATGAGCATGCATAAAAAGTTAAAGTTTGAGAACTGTTTGGCCATAAATAAGTTCAAGAGGTCATACTTGAAATACTGTTGAAACATCAGAAGTCTATGAGTATGTAAATAAAATTAAAGTTCAAAGACTCTTTGGCCATAAATATTTTCAAAAAGTCATACTTGAACTACTAATGAAACATCAAGAGTTAATGAGCATGCATAAAAAGTTAAAGTTTGAGAACTCTTTGGCCATAAATGAGTTCAATAGGTCATATACGGACTACTGGCTGGCTATAGAAATATAAAAAGGAGTGTATGAGTATGTATATAAAATTAAAGTTCAAAGACTCTTTGGCCATAAATATGTTCAAAAAGTCATACTTGAACTACTGATGAAACATCAGAGGGAGTCTATGAGTATGTATAGGAAGTTCAATATCGAGTTTTCTTTTGTCCAGATATGTGTTCAATAGGTCAAATTTGGACTACTCTCAATCTGATAAAACATCAGAAGGAGTGTATGAGTATGTATATCAAATTAAAGTTCAAAGACTCTTTGGCCATAAATATGTTCAAAAAGTCATACTTGAACTACTAATGAAACATAAAGAGTTAATGAGCATGCATAAAAAGTTAAAGTTTGAGAACTCTTTGGCCATAAATAAGTTCAATAGGTCATATACGGACTACTGGCTGGCTATAGAAATATAAAAAGGAGTGTATGAGTATGTATATAAAATTAAAGTTCAAAGACTCTTTGGCCATAAATATGTTCAAAAAGTCATACTTGAACTACTGATGAAACATCAGAGGGAGTCTATGAGTATGTATAGAAAGTTCAATATCGAGGATTCTTTTGTCCAAATATGTGTTCAATAGGTCAATTTTGGACTACTCTCAATCTGATAAAACATCCGAAGGAGTGCTTGAGTATGTATATAAAATTAAAGTTCAAAAAATCTTTGGCCATAAATATGTTCAAAAAGTCATACTTGAACTACTGATGAAACATCAGAAGGAGTCTATGAGTATGTATAGAAAGTTCAATATCGAGGATTCTTCATCCAGATAGGTGTTTAGTAGGTCAATTTTGGACTACTCTCAATCTGATAAAACATCAGAAGGAGTGTATGAGTATGTATATAAAATTAAAGTTTAAAGTTTGAGATATTTTTCAAAAATATATTTTTCAAAAATATAAATTAAAGTTCAAAGACTCTTTGGCCATAAATATGTTCAAAAAGTCATACTTGAACTACTAATGAAACATAAAGAGTTAATGAGCATGCATAAAAAGTTAAAGTTTGAGAACTCTTTGGCCATAAATAAGTTCAATAGGTCATATACGGACTACTGGCTGGCTATAGAAATATAAAAAGGAGTGTATGAGTATGTATATAAAATTAAAGTTCAAAGACTCTTTGGCCATAAATATGTTCAAAAAGTCATACTTGAACTACTGATGAAACATCAGAGGGAGTCTATGAGTATGTATAGAAAGTTCAATATCGAGGATTCTTTTGTCCAAATATGTGTTCAATAGGTCAATTTTGGACTACTCTCAATCTCATAAAACATCAGAAGGAGTGTATGAGTATGTATATAAAATTAAAGTTTAAAGTTTGAGATATTTTTCAAAAATATATTTTTCAAAAATATAAATTAAAGTTCAAAGACTCTTTGGCCATAAATATGTTCAAAAAGTCATACTTGAACTACTAATGAAATATCAAGAGTTACTGAGCATGCATAAAAAGTTAAAGTTTGAGAACTGTTTGGCCATAAATAAGTTCAAGAGGTCATACTTGAAATACTGTTGAAACATCAGGTCTATGAGTATGTATATAAAATTAGTTCAAAGACTCTTTGGCCATAAATATTGTTCAAAAACTCATACTTGAACTATTAATGAAACATTAAGAGTCAATGAGCATGCATACAAAATTACAGTTTGAGAACTCTTTGGCCATAAATAAGTTCAAAAAGTCATACTTGAACTACTGATGAAACATCAGAGGGAGTCTATGAGTATGCATAGAGGGTTCAATATCGAGGATTCTTTTGTCCAGATATGTGTTCAATAGGTCAAATTTGGACTACTCTCAATCTGATAAAACATCAGAAGGAGTGTATGATTATGTATGTAAAAAATTAAAGTTTAAAGACTTTGGCCATAAATGTGCTTCAAAAAGTCATATTTGAACTACTTATGAAACATCAGGAGTCTATGAGTATGTATATAAAATTAAAGTTCAAACACTCTTTGGCCATAAATATGTTCAAAAAGTCATACTTGAACTACTGATGAAACATCAAGAGTTAATGAGCATGCATAAAAAGTTAAAGTTTGAGAACTCTTTGGCCATAAATAAGTTCAATAGGTCATATACGGACTACTGGCTGGCTATAGAAATATAAAAAGGAGTGTATGAGTATGTATATAAAATTAAAGTTCAAAGACTCTTTGGCCATAAATATGTTCAAAAAGTCATACTTGAACTACTGATTCAACATCAGAAGGAGTCTATGAGTATGTATAGAAAGTTCAATATCGAGGATTCTTCATTCAGATAGGTGTTCAATAGGTCAATTTTGGACTACTCTCAATCTGATAAAACATCCGAAGGAGTGCTTGAGTATGTATATAAAATTAAAGTTCAAAAAATCTTTGGCCATAAATATGTTCAAAAAGTCATACTTGAACTACTGATGAAACATCAGAAGGAGTCTATGAGTATGTATAGAAAGTTCAATATCGAGGATTCTTCATCCAGATAGGTGTTTAGTAGGTCAATTTTGGACTACTCTCAATCTCATAAAACATCAGAAGGTGTGTATGAGTATGTATATAAAATTAAAGTTTAAAGTTTGAGATATTTTTCAAAAAGTCATATTTGAACTACTAATGAAACATCAAGAGTCAATGAGCATGCATAAAAAGTTAAATTTGATTACTCTTTGTCCATAAATAAGTTCAATAGGCCATATGCAGACTACTGTCTGGCTAATGAAACATCAAGTCAATGAACATGTATAGAAAGTTAAAGTTTGAGAACTCTATGGCCATAAATAAGTTCAAAACGTCATACTTTACTGATGATACATGAGGAGTCTATGAGTATGTATAGAAAGTTCAATATCGAGGATTCTTTAACCAGATGTGTTCAATATTTCAATTTTTGACTACTCTCAATCTGATAAAACATCAGGACTGTATGAGTATGTATATAAAATTAAAGTTCAAAGACTCTTTGACCATATATAACGCTTGTTTCATTGTATTGCACCGACAACATAAAACTCTATCCGATGTGCACCAAGAGAGACAAAATTGGTGCTTTTACATTGCATTGCATACGTTCTAACGTTGTGCATTGAAGAATAACATATAAGCAATACAACATTCATTGAGATATGCATTGAAGCGATAACTTGTGCTGTTGCTTTGCACTAAGAACTTGTTGCATTGTAATGCATAAAAGAACTAGCTCATTCCGATGTGCATGAATATATAACCTTTGTGCATTTGTGCATTTTACACACGATCAAACGTTGTGTTATTGGAGAATAACATGTAAGCTATGCACTTGTTGCGTTGCAATACCGACAATCACTAATTCAATGTGCACTGGAGAGATAACATTGGTGCTGTTGCATTGCTTTGCATGAAATAATTAATGTATTCCTCTGTGCAATGAAAAGTTGCATTGACTGCATAATACAACTAACTTATTTGTCTACTGACGAGAAAACATTACATGAGATGTTGCTTTACATTGAACTAACTCATTTCATTGTGCATTGAAGAGATATGTGCTGTTACATTGCATTGCACACACGATAAAACGTTGTGCATTGGAAAATAACATGTCAGCTATGCACTTATTGCGTTGCAATACAAACAAGTATTAACTCATTCCGATTGTGCATTGAAGAGATAAGATATGTGCAGTTGCATTGCACACCTTCTAACGTTGTGCAATGAAGAATGACATATATGCTATGCACCTGTTGCATTGCAATGAACACTTGAACTAATTAATTTCGATATGCATTGAAAATATAACATTTGTGCTGTTGCTTTCCACTATGCATTGCAATGCATACAATAACTAACTCAATCTGATGTGCACTGAAGAGATAACATTGATGCTCTGTTGCATTGAGCATCAATGCAACAATTATGCATTGCTTTGCATAAAATATCTAATGTAGTCCTCTGTGCAATGAAAAGTTGCATTGACTGCATAATACAACTAACTTATTTGTCTACTGATGAGAAAACATTATGAGATGTTGCTTTACAAGAACTAACTCATTCCATTGTGCATTGAAGAGATATGTGCAGTTGCATTGCATTGTACACGTTCTAACGTTGTGCATTGAATAATAACATATAAGCTATGCACCTGTTGCATTGCAATGCATACAAGAACTAACTCAATCCGATTTACACTGGAGAGATAACATTGGCGCTGTTGCATTGCTTTGCATGAAAGATTTAATGTATTCCTCTGTGCAACGAAAAGCTGCATTGACTGCATAATACAACTAACTTATTTGTCTACTGACGAGAAAACATTACATGAGATGTTGCTTAACAATGCATACAAGAACTAACCATTCCGTTGTGCTTTGAAGAGATAACATTTGTGCTGTTCATTGCTTTGCATTTAATAGCTAACATAGTCCTCTGTGCGATGAAGAGACACCACATACATATATGTTTCGCATTGCATTGCATTGCATGCAACAAACCTATTCATTTGTGTACTGATGACACAACATTAAACGAGATGTTGCTTTTACAATGCATACACTCATTCATTTGTCCTTTGAAGAGATAGCATTTGTTCTGTTGCATTACACACACCATCTAACGCGGTACATTGAAGCATAATGCAATGCATACAAGAACTAACACAAGCCGATGTGCACTGAAGATATAACATTGGTATTGTTTCATTGCTTTGCATAAAATATCGAATGTATTCCTTTGCG
Organism: Rhinogobio ventralis; assembly: GCA_039654625.1. Classification (NCBI taxonomy): domain Eukaryota; kingdom Metazoa; phylum Chordata; class Actinopteri; order Cypriniformes; family Gobionidae; genus Rhinogobio; species Rhinogobio ventralis. The sequence goes on along the minus strand of JBBBJY010000187.1, from coordinate 49,516 downwards.
CATTGACTGCGAAATTTCGTCTACTGACGAGAAGACATTATGTCAAAAACATTATGTGTTTTTACAATGTTTCGCATTGCTTGCATACAACAAACCTATTCATTTGTGTACTGATAAGAAAATATTACACGAAATTTCAATGCATACAACCATTCCGTTGTGCTTTGAAGAGATGACATTTGTGCTGTTGCATTGCATTTAACACACCATCTAACGCTGTACATTGCATACACAGCATGACATATAAGCTATGCACTTGTTGCATTGCAATGCATATGAGACTAATTCATTCCGATATGCATTGGAGAGATCAAATTTGTAATGTTGATTTTGCACTATGCACTTGTTGCATTGCAATACCGACAAGATCAAACTCTATCCGATGTGCACCAGAGAGATAACATTGGTGCTGTTGCATTACATTGCACACGTTCTAACGTTGTGCAATGAATAATAACATATAAGCTATGCACCTGTTGCATTGCAATGCATACAAGAACTAACTCAATCCGATTTACACTAGAGAGATAACTGGCGCTGTTGCATTGCTTTGCATGAAAGATTTAATGTATTCCTCTGTGCAACGAAAAGCAGCATTGACTGCATAATACAACTAACTTATTTGTCTACTGACGAGAAAACATTACATGAGATGTTGCTTAACAATGCATACAAGAACTAACCATTCCGTTGTGCTTTGAAGAGATAACATTTGTGCTGTTCATTGCTTTGCATTTAATAGCTAACATAGTCCTCTGTGCGATGAAGAGACACCACATACATATATGTTTCGCATTGCATTGCATGCAACAAACCTATTCATTTGTGTACTGATGACACAACATTAAACGAGATGTTGCTTTATGCATAAAAAGTTAAAGTTTGAGAACTGTTTGGCCATAAATAAGTTCAAGAGGTCATACTTGAAATACTGTTGAAACATCAGGTCTATGAGTATGTATATAAAATTAGTTCAAAGACTCTTTGGCCATAAATATTGTTCAAAAACTCATACTTGAACTATTAATGAAACATTAAGAGTCAATGAGCATGCATACAAAATTACAGTTTGAGAACTCTTTGGCCATAAATAAGTTCAAAAAGTCATACTTGAACTACTGATGAAACATCAGAGGGAGTCTATGAGTATGCATAGAGGGTTCAATATCGAGGATTCTTTTGTCCAGATATGTGTTCAATAGGTCAAATTTGGACTACTCTCAATCTGATAAAACATCAGAAGGAGTGTATGATTATGTATGTAAAAAATTAAAGTTTAAAGACTTTGGCCATAAATGTGCTTCAAAAAGTCATATTTGAACTACTTATGAAACATCAGGAGTCTATGAGTATGTATATAAAATTAAAGTTCAAACACTCTTTGGCCATAAATATGTTCAAAAAGTCATACTTGAACTACTGATGAAACATCAAGAGTTAATGAGCATGCATAAAAAGTTAAAGTTTGAGAACTCTTTGGCCATAAATAAGTTCAATAGGTCATATACGGACTACTGGCTGGCTATAGAAATATAAAAAGGAGTGTATGAGTATGTATATAAAATTAAAGTTCAAAGACTCTTTGACCATATATAACGCTTGTTTCATTGTATTGCACCGACAACATAAAACTCTATCCGATGTGCACCAAGAGAGACAAAATTGGTGCTTTTACATTGCATTGCATACGTTCTAACGTTGTGCATTGAAGAATAACATATAAGCAATACAACATTCATTGAGATATGCATTGAAGCGATAACTTGTGCTGTTGCTTTGCACTAAGAACTTGTTGCATTGTAATGCATAAAAGAACTAGCTCATTCCGATGTGCATGAATATATAACCTTTGTGCATTTGTGCATTTTACACACGATCAAACGTTGTGTTATTGGAGAATAACATGTAAGCTATGCACTTGTTGCGTTGCAATACCGACAATCACTAATTCAATGTGCACTGGAGAGATAACATTGGTGCTGTTGAATTGCTTTGCATGAAATAATTAATGTATTCCTCTGTGCAATGAAAAGTTGCATTGACTGCATAATACAACTAACTTATTTGTCTACTGACGAGAAAACATTACATGAGATGTTGCTTTACATTGAACTAACTCATTTCATTGTGCATTGAAGAGATATGTGCTGTTACATTGCATTGCACACACGATAAAACGTTGTGCATTGGAAAATAACATGTCAGCTATGCACTTATTGCGTTGCAATACAAACAAGTATTAACTCATTCCGATTGTGCATTGAAGAGATAAGATATGTGCAGTTGCATTGCACACCTTCTAACGTTGTGCAATGAAGAATGACATATATGCTATGCACCTGTTGCATTGCAATGAACACTTGAACTAATTAATTTCGATATGCATTGAAAATATAACATTTGTGCTGTTGCTTTCCACTATGCATTGCAATGCATACAATAACTAACTCAATCTGATGTGCACTGAAGAGATAACATTGATGCTCTGTTGCATTGAGCATCAATGCAACAATTATGCATTGCTTTGCATAAAATATCTAATGTAGTCCTCTGTGCAATGAAAAGTTGCATTGACTGCATAATACAACTAACTTATTTGTCTACTGATGAGAAAACATTATGAGATGTTGCTTTACAAGAACTAACTCATTCCATTGTGCATTGAAGAGATATGTGCAGTTGCATTGCATTGTACACGTTCTAACGTTGTGCATTGAATAATAACATATAAGCTATGCACCTGTTGCATTGCAATGCATACAAGAACTAACTCAATCCGATTTACACTGGAGAGATAACATTGGCGCTGTTGCATTGCTTTGCATGAAAGATTTAATGTATTCCTCTGTGCAACGAAAAGCTGCATTGACTGCATAATACAACTAACTTATTTGTCTACTGACGAGAAAACATTACATGAGATGTTGCTTAACAATGCATACAAGAACTAACCATTCCGTTGTGCTTTGAAGAGATAACATTTGTGCTGTTCATTGCTTTGCATTTAATAGCTAACATAGTCCTCTGTGCGATGAAGAGACACCACATACATATATGTTTCGCATTGCATTGCATTGCATGCAACAAACCTATTCATTTGTGTACTGATGACACAACATTAAACGAGATGTTGCTTTTACAATGCATACACTCATTCATTTGTCCTTTGAAGAGATAGCATTTGTTCTGTTGCATTACACACACCATCTAACGCGGTACATTGAAGCATAATGCAATGCATACAAGAACTAACACAAGCCGATGTGCACTGAAGATATAACATTGGTATTGTTTCATTGCTTTGCATAAAATATCGAATGTATTCCTTTGCGCATTGACTGCGAAATTTCGTCTACTGACGAGAAGACATTATGTCAAAAACATTATGTGTTTTTACAATGTTTCGCATTGCTTGCATACAACAAACCTATTCATTTGTGTACTGATAAGAAAATATTACACGAAATTTCAATGCATACAACCATTCCGTTGTGCTTTGAAGAGATGACATTTGTGCTGTTGCATTGCATTTAACACACCATCTAACGCTGTACATTGCATACACAGCATGACATATAAGCTATGCACTTGTTGCATTGCAATGCATATGAGACTAATTCATTCCGATATGCATTGGAGAGATCAAATTTGTAATGTTGATTTTGCACTATGCACTTGTTGCATTGCAATACCGACAAGATCAAACTCTATCCGATGTGCACCAGAGAGATAACATTGGTGCTGTTGCATTACATTGCACACGTTCTAACGTTGTGCAATGAATAATAACATATAAGCTATGCACCTGTTGCATTGCAATGCATACAAGAACTAACTCAATCCGATTTACACTAGAGAGATAACTGGCGCTGTTGCATTGCTTTGCATGAAAGATTTAATGTATTCCTCTGTGCAACGAAAAGCAGCATTGACTGCATAATACAACTAACTTATTTGTCTACTGACGAGAAAACATTACATGAGATGTTGCTTAACAATGCATACAAGAACTAACCATTCCGTTGTGCTTTGAAGAGATAACATTTGTGCTGTTCATTGCTTTGCATTTAATAGCTAACATAGTCCTCTGTGCGATGAAGAGACACCACATACATATATGTTTCGCATTGCATTGCATGCAACAAACCTATTCATTTGTGTACTGATGACACAACATTAAACGAGATGTTGCTTTTACAATGCATACACTCATTCATTTGTCCTTTGAAGAGATAACATTTGTTCTGTTGCATTACACACACCATCTAACGCGGTACATTGAAGCATAATGCAATGCATACAAGAACTAACACAAGCCGATGTGCACTGAAGATATAACATTGGTATTGTTTCATTGCTTTGCATAAAATATCGAACGTATTCCTTTGCGCATTGACTGCGAAATTTCGTCTACTGACGAGAAGACATTATGTCAAAAACATTATGTGTTTTTACAATGTTTCGCATTGCTTGCATACAACAAACCCATTCATTTGTGTACTGATAAGAAAATATTACACGAAATTTCAATGCATACAACCATTCCGTTGTGCTTTGAAGAGATGACATTTGTGCTGTTGCATTGCATTTAACACACCATCTAACGCTGTACATTGCATACACAGCATGACATATAAGCTATGCACTTGTTGCATTGCAATGCATATGAGACTAATTCATTCCGATATGCATTGAAGAGATCAAATTTGTAATGTTGATTTTGCACTAAGCACTTGTTGCATTGCAATACCGACAAGATCAAACTCTATCTGATGTGCACCAGAGAGATAACATTGGTTCTGTTGCATTACATTGCACACGTTCTAACGTTGTGCAATGAAGAATAACATATACGCTATGCACTTTTTGCATTGCAATGAACACGAACTAATTCATTGCGATATGCATTGAAGAGATAACTTGTGCTGTTGCTTTGCACTAAGAACTTTTTGCATTGTAATGCATAAAAGAACTAGCTCATTCCGATCTGCATGAATATATAACATTTGTGCTGTTGCATTGCATTTCACATACGATCTAACGCTGTGCATTGCAGAATAACACATATAACACAATAACACAGTGCATAGCACACACGATCAAACGTTGTGTTATTTGAGAATAACATATAAGATATGCACTTGTTGCATTGCAATACCGACAAGAACTAAATCGAACCGATGTGCACTGAAGAGATAACATTGATGCTGTTGCATTGCTTTGCATAAAATATCTAATGTAGTCCTCTGAGCAATGAAAAGTTGCATTGACTGCATAATACAACTAACTTATTTGTCTACTGACGAAAAAACATTTTGAGATGTTGCTTTACAATGCATACAAGAACTAACTAATTCCATTGTGCATTGAAGAGATATGTGCAGTTGCATTGTATTATACACGTTCTAACGTTGTGCATTGAGGAATAACATATACGCTAGGCACTTGCTGCATTGCAATGCATACAAGAACTAACTCAATCCGATATACACTGGAGAGATAACGTTGGCGCTGTTGCATTGCTTTGCATGAAAGATTGAATGTATTCCTCTGTGCAACGAAAAGTTGCATTGACTGCATAATACAACTAACTTATTTGTCTACTGACGAGAAATCATTATGAGATGTTGATTTACAATGCATACAAGAACTAACTCATTCCATTGTGCATTGAAGAGATATGTGCAGTTGCATTGCATTGCACACGTTCTAACGTTGTGCATTGAAGAATAACATACGCTATGCAATTGTTGCATTGCAATGCATACAATAACTAGCTCATTCCGATGAGCATGAATATATAACATTTGTGCTGCTGCATTGCATTTCACCTACGATCTAACGCTAACAACATATAAGCTATGCACTTGTTGTGCATTGGAAAATATAACATGTCAGCTATGCACTTGTTACATTACAATATAGACAAGAACTAATCATTCCGATGTGCATTGAAGACATAACATGTGTGCAGTTGCATTGCACACACGATCTAACTTTGTACATTAAAGAATAACATAAAGCTTGAAAAAACTAAAACTCATTCTGATAACTTAAGTTTGAGACTCTTTGGCCATAAATAACTTCAAGAGGTCATATACGGACTACTGGCTGGCTAAAGAAACAACAAGGAGTGTATGAGTATGTGTATAAAATTAAAGTTCAAAGACTCTTTGGCCATAAATATGTTCAAAAAGTCATACTTGAACTACTGATGAAACATCAGAAGTCTAAGATTATGTATAGAAAGTTCAATTTCGAGGATTCTTTAACCCCAGATATGTGTTTAATAGGTACATTTTTGACTATCAATCTGATAAAACAAATGGAGTCTATGAGTATGTATAGAAAGTTCAATATCGAGGATTATTTGTCCAGATATGTGTTCAATAGGTCAAGTTTGGACTACTGGCTGGCTAAGGAAACATAAAAAGGATTGTATGAGTATGTATATAAAATTAGAGTTCAAAGACTCTATGGCCATAAATATGTTCAAAAAGTCATACTTGAAATACTGTTGAAACATCAGAAGGAGTCTATGAGTATGTATAGAAAGTTCAATATCGAGGATTCTTTGTCCAGATATGTGTTCAATAGGTCAAATTTGGACTACTCTCAATCTGATAAAACATCGGGAGTGTATAGGTATATAAAATTAAAGTTCAAAGACTCTTTGGCCATAAATATGTTCAAAAAGTCATACTTGAACTACTAATGAAACATCAAGTGTCAATGAGCATGCATAAAAAGTTAAAGTTTGAGAACTCTTTGGCCATAAATATGGTTCAAAAAGTCATACTTGAACTACTAATGAAACATAAAGAGTCAATAAGCATGCAAAAAACTTAAAGTTTGAGAACTCTTTGGCCATTAATATGTTCAAAAAGTCATTCTTGAACTACTGATGAAACATTCAGAGTCTATGAGTATATATTGAAAGTTGGTCAAGGAAACTACGGCCAGAAATATGTTCAGTAGTCAAATATGGACAATTGTCTGGCTGATATAATATCTGAAAGAGTCAATGAGTATGTGTAGAAAGTTAAAGTTTGAGAACTATTTGGCCATAAATAATTTCAAAAGGTCATATTTGAAATACTGTTGAAACATCAGAAGTCTAAGAGTATGTATAAAAAGTTCAATATCGAGGATTCTTCAACGAGATATGTGTTTAATAGGCAATGTTTTGACTATCAATCTGATAAAACAGAAGGAGTCTATGAATATGTATAGAAAGTTCAATATCGAGGATTCTTTGTCCAGATGTGTGTTCAGTAGTCAAATATGGACAATTGTCTGGCTGATATAATATCTGAAAGAGTCAATGAGTATGTGTAGAAAGTTAAAGTTTGAGAACTATTTGGCCTTAAATAAGTTCAAGAGGTCATATTTGAAATACTGTTGAAACATCAGAAGTCTAAGAGTATGTATAGAAAGTACAATATCGAGGATTCTTTGTCCAGATATGTGTTCAATAGGTCAAATTTGGACTACTCTCAATCTGATAAAACATCAGGAGTGTATATGTATATAAAATTAAAGTTAAAAGACTCTTTGGCCATAAATATGTTCAAAAAGTCATACTTGAACTACTGATGAAACTTTCAGAGTCTATGAGTATATATTGAAAGTTGGTCATGGAAACTACGGCCAGAAATATGTTCAGTAGTCAAATATGGACAATTGTCTGGCTGAAATAATATCTGAAAGAGTGAATGAGTGTGTAGAAAGTTAAAGTTTGAGATCTATTTGGCCATAAATAAGTTCAAGAGGTCATACTTGACTACTGTTGAAACATCAGAAGTCTAGGAGGTATGTATAGAAAGTTCAATATTGAGGATTCTTTGTCCAGATATGTGTTCGATAGATCAAATTTGGACTACTGGCTGGCTAAGGAAACATAAAAAGGAGTGTATGAGTATGTATATACAATTAAAGTTTGAGAACTCTTTGGCCATCAATATGTTCAAAAAGTCATACTTGAACTACTGATGAAACATCAGAAGTCTAAGATTATGTATAGAAAGTTCAATTTCGAGGATTCTTTAACCCCAGATATGTGTTTAATAGGTACATTTTTGACTATCAATCTGATAAAACAAATGGAGTCTATGAGTATGTATAGAAAGTTCAATATCGAGGATTATTTGTCCAGATATGTGTTCAATAGGTCAAGTTTGGACTACTGGCTGGCTAAGGAAACATAAAAAGGATTGTATGAGTATGTATATAAAATTAGAGTTCAAAGACTCTATGGCCATAAATATGTTCAAAAAGTCATACTTGAAATACTGTTGAAACATCAGAAGGAGTCTATGAGTATGTATAGAAAGTTCAATATCGAGGATTCTTTGTCCAGATATGTGTTCAATAGGTCAAATTTGGACTACTCTCAATCTGATAAAACATCGGGAGTGTATAGGTATATAAAATTAAAGTTCAAAGACTCTTTGGCCATAAATATGTTCAAAAAGTCATACTTGAACTACTAATGAAACATCAAGTGTCAATGAGCATGCATAAAAAGTTAAAGTTTGAGAACTCTTTGGCCATAAATATGGTTCAAAAAGTCATACTTGAACTACTAATGAAACATAAAGAGTCAATAAGCATGCAAAAAACTTAAAGTTTGAGAACTCTTTGGCCATTAATATGTTCAAAAAGTCATTCTTGAACTACTGATGAAACATTCAGAGTCTATGAGTATATATTGAAAGTTGGTCAAGGAAACTACGGCCAGAAATATGTTCAGTAGTCAAATATGGACAATTGTCTGGCTGATATAATATCTGAAAGAGTCAATGAGTATGTGTAGAAAGTTAAAGTTTGAGAACTATTTGGCCATAAATAATTTCAAAAGGTCATATTTGAAATACTGTTGAAACATCAGAAGTCTAAGAGTATGTATAAAAAGTTCAATATCGAGGATTCTTCAACGAGATATGTGTTTAATAGGCAATGTTTTGACTATCAATCTGATAAAACAGAAGGAGTCTATGAATATGTATAGAAAGTTCAATATCGAGGATTCTTTGTCCAGATGTGTGTTCAGTAGTCAAATATGGACAATTGTCTGGCTGATATAATATCTGAAAGAGTCAATGAGTATGTGTAGAAAGTTAAAGTTTGAGAACTATTTGGCCTTAAATAAGTTCAAGAGGTCATATTTGAAATACTGTTGAAACATCAGAAGTCTAAGAGTATGTATAGAAAGTACAATATCGAGGATTCTTTGTCCAGATATGTGTTCAATAGGTCAAATTTGGACTACTCTCAATCTGATAAAACATCAGGAGTGTATATGTATATAAAATTAAAGTTAAAAGACTCTTTGGCCATAAATATGTTCAAAAAGTCATACTTGAACTACTGATGAAACTTTCAGAGTCTATGAGTATATATTGAAAGTTGGTCATGGAAACTACGGCCAGAAATATGTTCAGTAGTCAAATATGGACAATTGTCTGTCTGAAATAATATCTGAAAGAGTGAATGAGTGTGTAGAAAGTTAAAGTTTGAGATCTATTTGGCCATAAATAAGTTCAAGAGGTCATACTTGACTACTGTTGAAACATCAGAAGTCTAGGAGGTATGTATAGAAAGTTCAATATTGAGGATTCTTTGTCCAGATATGTGTTCGATAGATCAAATTTGGACTACTGGCTGGCTAAGGAAACAAAAAGGAGTGTATGAGTATGTATATACAATTAAAGTTTGAGAACTCTTTGGCCATCAATATGTTCAAAAAGTCATACTTGAACTACTGATGAAACATCAGAAGTCTAAGATTATGTATAGAAAGTTCAATTTCGAGGATTCTTTAACCCCAGATATGTGTTTAATAGGTAAATTTTTGACTATCAATCTGATAAAACAAATGGAGTCTATGAGTATGTATAGAAAGTTCAATATCGAGGATTATTTGTCCAGATATGTGTTCAATAGGTCAAGTTTGGACTACTGGCTGGCTAAGGAAACATAAAAAGGATTGTATGAGTATGTATATAAAATTAGAGTTCAAAGACTCTATGGCCATAAATATGTTCAAAAAGTCATACTTGAAATACTGTTGAAACATCAGAAGGAGTCTATGAGTATGTATAGAAAGTTCAATATCGAGGATTCTTTGTCCAGATATGTGTTCAATAGGTCAAATTTGGACTACTCTCAATCTGATAAAACATCGGGAGTGTATAGGTATATAAAATTAAAGTTCAAAGACTCTTTGGCCATAAATATGTTCAAAAAGTCATACTTGAACTACTAATGAAACATCAAGTGTCAATGAGCATGCATAAAAAGTTAAAGTTTGAGAACTCTTTGGCCATAAATATGGTTCAAAAAGTCATACTTGAACTACTAATGAAACATAAAGAGTCAATAAGCATGCAAAAAACTTAAAGTTTGAGAACTCTTTGGCCATTAATATGTTCAAAAAGTCATTCTTGAACTACTGATGAAACATTCAGAGTCTATGAGTATATATTGAAAGTTGGTCAAGGAAACTACGGCCAGAAATATGTTCAGTAGTCAAATATGGACAATTGTCTGTCTGATATAATATCTGAAAGAGTCAATGAGTATGTGTAGAAAGTTAAAGTTTGAGAACTATTTGGCCATAAATAATTTCAAAAGGTCATATTTGAAATACTGTTGAAACATCAGAAGTCTAAGAGTATGTATAAAAAGTTCAATATCGAGGATTCTTCAACGAGATATGTGTTTAATAGGCAATGTTTTGACTATCAATCTGATAAAACAGAAGGAGTCTATGAATATGTATAGAAAGTTCAATATCGAGGATTCTTTGTCCAGATGTGTGTTCAGTAGTCAAATATGGACAATTGTCTGGCTGATATAATATCTGAAAGAGTCAATGAGTATGTGTAGAAAGTTAAAGTTTGAGAACTATTTGGCCTTAAATAAGTTCAAGAGGTCATATTTGAAATACTGTTGAAACATCAGAAGTCTAAGAGTATGTATAGAAAGTTCAATATCGAGGATTCTTTAACCTCAGATATGTGTTTAATAGGTAAATTTTTGACTATCAATCTGATAAAACAAATGGAGTCTATGAGTATGTATAGAAAGTTCAATATTGAGGATTATTTGTCCAGATATGTGTTCAATAGGTCAAATTTGGACTACTCTCAATCTGATAAAGCATCAGGAGTGTATATGTATATAAAATTAAAGTTCAAAGACTCTTTGGCCATAAATATGTTCAAAAGGTCATACTTGAACTACTAATGAAACCAAGAGTCAATGAGCATGCATAAAAAGTTAAAGTTTGAGAACTCTTTGGCCATCAATATGTTCAAAAAGTCATACTTGAACTACTGATGAAACATCAGAAGGAGTCTATGAGTATATATAGAAAGTTGGTCATGGAATCTACGGCCAGAAATATGTTCAGTAATCAAAAATGGACAATTGCCTGGCTAATATAATATCTGAAAGAGTCAATGAGTATGTGTAGAAAGTTAAAGTTTGAGAACTATTTGGCCATAAATAAGTTCAAGAGGTCACACTTCAAATACTGTTGAAACATCAGAAGTCTAGGAGTATGTATAGAAAGTTTAATATCGAGGATTCTTTGTCCAGATATGTGTTCAATAGGTCAAATTTGGACTACTCTCAATCTGATAAAACATAAGGAGTGTATATGTATATAAAATTAAAGTTAAAAGACTCTTTGGCCATAAATATGTTCAAAAAGTCATACTTGAACTCCTAATGAAACATCAAGTGTCAATGAGCATGCGTAAAAAGTTAAAGTTTGAGAACTCTTTGGCCAGAAATATGTTCAAAAAGTCAAACTTGAACTACTGATGAAACTTTCAGAGTCTATGAGTATATATTGAAAGTTGGTCATGGAAACTACGGCCAGAAATATGTTCAGTAGTCAAATATGGACAATTGTCTGGCTGAAATAATATCTGAAAGAGTCAATGAGTGTGTAGAAAGTTAAAGTTTGAGAACTATTTGGCCATAAATAAGTTCAAGAGGTCATACTTGACTACTGTTGAAACATCAGAAGTCTAGGAGGTATGTATAGAAAGTTCAATATTGAGGATTCTTTGTCCAGATATGTGTTCGATAGGTCAAATTTGGACTACTGGCTGGCTAAGGAAACATAAAAAGGAGTGTATGAGTATGTATATACAATTAAAGTTCAAAGACTCTTTGGCCATAAATATGTTCAAAAAGTCATACTTGAACTACTGATGAAACATCAGGAGTCTATGACAATGTATAGAAAGTTGGTTATGGAATCTACAGCCAGAAATATGTTCAGTAGTCAAATATGGACAATTGTCTGGCTGATATAATATTTGAAAGAGTCAATGAGTATGTATAGAGAGTTAAAGTTTGAGAACTATTTGGCCGTAAATAAGTTCAAGAGGTCATACTTGAAATACTGTTGAAACATCAGAAGTCTATGAGAATGTATATACAATTTAATTTCAAAGTTCATACTTGAACTACTAATGAAACATCATGTCAATGATCATGCATAAAAAGTTAAATTTGAGAACTCTTTGGCCATAAATAAGTTCAGTAGGTCATATACAGACTACTGGCTGGCTATAGAAATATAAAAAGGAGTGTATGAGTATGTATATAAAATTAAAGTACAAAGACTCTTTGGCCATAAATATGTTCAAAAAGTCATACTTGAACTACTGATGAAACATCAGAAGGAGTCTATGAGTATGCATAGAAAGTTCAATATCGAGAATTCTTCATCCAGATATTTGTCCATTAGCTCAAATGTGGACCACTCTCAGTCTGATAAAACATAGGTGTATGAGTTTGTATATAAAAATAAAGTTCAAAGACTCTTGGCCATAAATATGTTCAAAAACTCATACTTGAACTATTAATAAAACATTAAGAGTCAATGAGCATGCATAAAAAATTACAGTTTGAGAACTCTTTGGCCAGAAATAAGTTCAAAAAGTCATACTTGAACTACTGATGAAACATCAGAGGGAGTCTATGAGTATGCATAGAAAGTTCAATATCGAGAATTCTTCATCCAGATATTTGTCCATTAGCTCAAATGTGGACCACTCTCAGTCTGATAAAACATAGGTGTATGAGTTTGTATATAAAAATAAAGTTCAAAGACTCTTGGCCATAAATATGGTTCAAAAAGTCATACTTGAACTACTAATGAAACATCAAGAGTTAATGAGCATGCATAAAAAGTTAAAGTTTGAGAACTCTTTGGCCATAAATGAGTTCAATAGGTCATATACGGACTACTGGCTGGCTATAGAAATATAAAAAGGAGTGTATGCGTATGTATATAAAATTAAAGTTCAAAGGCTCTTTGGCCATAAATATGTTCAAAAAGTCATACTTGAACTACTGATGAAACATCAGAAGGAGTCTATGAGTATGTATAGAAAGTTCAATATCGAGGATTCTTCATTCAGATAGGTGTTCAATAGGTCAATTTTGGACTACTCTCAATCTGATAAAACATCAGAAGGAGTGCTTGAGTATGTATATAAAATTAAAGTTCAAAGACTCTTTGGCCATAAATATTGTTCAAAAAGTCATATTTGAACTACTAATGAAACATCAAGAGTCAATGAGCATGCATAAAAAATTAAAGTTTAAAGACTCTTTGGCCATAAATGTGCTTCAAAAAGTCATATTTGAACTACTTATGAAACATCAGAAATAGTCTATGGGTATGTATAGACTGTTCAATATAGAGAATTCTTCATCCAGATATTTGTCCAATAGGTCAAATTTGGACCACTCTCAGTCTGATAAAACATAGGTGTATGAGTTTGTATATAAAAATAAAGTTCAAAGACTCTTGGCCATAAATATGTTTCAAAAAGTCATACTTGAACTACTAATGAAACATCACGAGTTAATGAGCATGCATAAAAAGTTAAAGTTTGAGAACTGTTTGGCCATAAATAAGTTCAAGAGGTCATACTTGAACTACTGATGAAACATCAGAGGGAGTCTATGAGTATGTATAGGAAGTTCAATATCGAGTTTTCTTTTGTCCAGATATGTGTTCAATAGGTAAAATTTGGACTACTCTCAATCTGATAAAACATCAGAAGGAGTGTATGAGTATGTATATCAAATTAAAGTTCAAAGACTCTTTGGCCATAAATATGTTCAAAAAGTCATACTTGAACTACTAATGAAACATAAAGAGTTAATGAGCATGCATAAAATGTTAAAGTTTGAGAACTCTTTGGCCATAAATAAGTTCAATAGGTCATATACGGACTACTGGCTGGCTATAGAAATATAAAAAGGAGTGTATGAGTATGTATATAAAATTAAAGTTCAAAGACTCTTTGGCCATAAATATGTTCAAAAAGTCATACTTGAACTACTGATGAAACATCAGAGGGAGTCTATGAGTATGTATAGAAAGTTCAATATCGAGGATTCTTTTGTCCAAATATGTGTTCAATAGGTCAATTTTGGACTACTCTCAATCTGATAAAACATCCGAAGGAGTGCTTGAGTATGTATATAAAATTAAAGTTCAAAAAATCTTTGGCCATAAATATGTTCAAAAAGTCATACTTCAACTACTGATGAAACATCAGAAGGAGTCTATGAGTATGTATAGAAAGTTCAATATCGAGGATTCTTCATCCAGATAGGTGTTTAGTAGGTCAATTTTGGACTACTCTCAATCTCATAAAACATCAGAAGGAGTGTATGAGTATGTATATAAAATTAAAGTTTAAAGTTTGAGATATTTTTCAAAAATATAAATTAAAGTTCAAAGACTCTTTGGCCATAAATATTGTTCAAAAACTCATACTTGAACTATTAATGAAACATTAAGAGTCAATGAGCATGCATACAAAATTACAGTTTGAGAACTCTTTGGCCATAAATAAGTTCAAAAAATCATACTTGAACTACTGATGAAACATCAGAGGGAGTCTATGAGTATGCATAGAGGGTTCAATATCGAGGATTCTTTTGTCCAGATATGTGTTCAATAGGTCAAATTTGGACTACTCTCAATCTGATAAAACATCAGAAGGAGTGTATGATTATGTAAAAAATTAAAGTTTAAAGACTCTTTGGCCATAAATGTGCTTCAAAAAGTCATATTTGAACTACTTATGAAACATCAGGAGTCTATGAGTATGTATATAAAATTAAAGTTCAAACACTCTTTGGCCATAAATATGTTCAAAAAGTCATACTTGAACTACTAATGAAACATCAAGAGTTAATGAGCATGCATAAAAAGTTAAAGTTTGAGAACTCTTTGGCCATAAATAAGTTCAATAGGTCATATACGGACTACTGGCTGGCTATAGAAATATAAAAAGGAGTGTATGAGTATGTATATAAAATTAAAGTTCAAAGACTCTTTGGCCATAAATATGTTCAAAAAGTCATACTTGAACTACTGATGAAACATCAGAAGGAGTCTATGAGTATGTATAGAAAGTTCAATATCAAGGATTCTTCATTCAGATAGGTGTTCAATAGGTCAATTTTGGACTACTCTCAATCTGATAAAACATCAGAAGGAGTGCTTGAGTATGTATATAAAATTAAAGTTCAAAGACTCTTTGGCCATAAATATTGTTCAAAAAGTCATATTTGAACTACTAATGAAACATCAAGAGTCAATGAGCATGCATAAAAAATTACAGTTTGAGAACTCTTTGGCCATAAATATTTTCAAAAAGTCATACTTGAACTACTGATGAAACATCAGAGGGAGCCTATGATTATGTATAGAAAGTTCAATATCGAGGATTCTTTTGTCCAGATATGTGTTCAATAGGTCAAATTTGGACTACTCTCAATCTGATAAAACATCAGGAGTGTATGAGTATGTATATAAAATTAAAGTTTAAAGACTCTTTGGCCATAAATGTGCTTCAAAAAGTCATATTTGAACTACTTATGAAACATCAGAAGTAGTCTATGGGTATGTATAGACTGTTCAATATAGAGAATTCTTCATCCAGATATTTGTCCAATAGGACAAATTTGGACCACTCTCAGTCTGATAAAACATAGGTGTATGAGTTTGTATATAAAAATAAAGTTCAAAGACTCTTGGCCATAAATATGGTTCAAAAAGTCATACTTGAACTACTAATGAAACATCACGAGTTAATGAGCATGCATAAAAAGTTAAAGTTTGAGAACTGTTTGGCCATAAATAAGTTCAAGAGGTCATACTTGAAATACTGTTGAAACATCAGAAGTCTATGAGTATGTAAATAAAATTAAAGTTCAAAGACTCTTTGGCCATAAATATTTTCAAAAAGTCATACTTGAACTACTAATGAAACATCAAGAGTTAATGAGCATGCATAAAAAGTTAAAGTTTGAGAACTCTTTGGCCATAAATAAGTTAAATAGGTCATATACGGACTACTGGCTGGCTATAGAAATATAAAAAGGAGTGT
Source organism: Rhinogobio ventralis (assembly GCA_039654625.1). Lineage (NCBI taxonomy): Eukaryota > Metazoa > Chordata > Actinopteri > Cypriniformes > Gobionidae > Rhinogobio > Rhinogobio ventralis. The sequence goes on along the minus strand of JBBBJY010000187.1, from coordinate 33,077 downwards.
ATGCGTATGTATATAAAATTAAAGTTCAAAGACTCTTTGGCCATAAATATGTTCAAAAAGTCATACTTGAACTACTGATGAAACATCAGAAGGAGTCTATGAGTATGTATAGAAAGTTCAATATCGAGGATTCTTCATTCAGATAGGTGTTCAATAGGTCAATTTTGGACTACTCTCAATCTGATAAAACATCCGAAGGAGTGCCTGAGTATGTATATAAAATTAAAGTTCAAAGACTCTTTGGCCATAAATATGTTCAAAAAGTCATACTTGAACTACTGATGAAACATCAGAGGGAGTCTATGAGTATGTATAGGAAGTTCAATATCGAGTTTTCTTTTGTCCAGATATGTGTTCAATAGGTCAAATTTGGACTACTCTCAATCTGATAAAACATCAGAAGGAGTGTATGAGTATGTATATCAAATTAAAGTTCAAAGACTCTTTGGCCATAAATATGTTCAAAAAGTCATACTTGAACTACTAATGAAACATAAAGAGTTAATGAGCATGCATAAAAAGTTAAAGTTTGAGAACTCTTTGGCCATAAATAAGTTCAATAGGTCATATACGGACTACTGGCTGGCTATAGAAATATAAAAAGGAGTGTATGAGTATGTATATAAAATTAAAGTTCAAAGACTCTTTGGCCATAAATATGTTCAAAAAGTCATACTTGAACTACTGATGAAACATCAGAGGGAGTCTATGAGTATGTATAGAAAGTTCAATATCGAGGATTCTTTTGTCCAAATATGTGTTCAATAGGTCAATTTTGGACTACTCTCAATCTGATAAAACATCCGAAGGAGTGCTTGAGTATGTATATAAAATTAAAGTTCAAAAAATCTTTGGCCATAAAACTATTCAAAAAGTCATACTTGAACTACTGATGAAACATCAGAAGGAGTCTATGAGTATGTATAGAAAGTTCAATATCGAGGATTCTTCATCCAGATAGGTGTTTAGTAGGTCAATTTTGGACTACTCTCAATCTCATAAAACATCAGAAGGAGTGTATGAGTATGTATATAAAATTAAAGTTTAAAGTTTGAGATATTTTTCAAAAATATATTTTTCAAAAATATAAATTAAAGTTCAAAGACTCTTTGGCCATAAATATGTTCAAAAAGTCATACTTGAACTACTAATGAAACATCAAGAGTTACTGAGCATGCATAAAAAGTTAAAGTTTGAGAACTGTTTGGCCATAAATAAGTTCAAGAGGTCATACTTGAAATACTGTTGAAACATCAGGTCTATGAGTATGTATATAAAATTAGTTCAAAGACTCTTTGGCCATAAATATTGTTCAAAAATTCATACTTGAACTATTAATGAAACATTAAGAGTCAATGAGCATGCATACAAAATTACAGTTTGAGAACTCTTTGGCCATAAATAAGTTCAAAAAGTCATACTTGAACTACTGATGAAACATCAGAGGGAGTCTATGAGTATGCATAGAGAGTTCAATATCGAGGATTCTTTTGTCCAGATATGTGTTCAATAGGTCAAATTTGGACTACTCTCAATCTGATAAAACATCAGAAGGACTGTATGATTATGTATGTAAAAAATTAAAGTTTAAAGACTCTTTGGCCATAAATGTGCTTCAAAAAGTCATATTTGAACTACTTATGAAACATCAGGAGTCTATGAGTATGTATATAAAATTAAAGTTCAAACACTCTTTGGCCATAAATATGTTCAAAAAGTCATACTTGAACTACTGATGAAACATCAGAAGGAGTCTATGAGTATGTATAGAAAGTTCAATATCAAGGATTCTTCATTCAGATAGGTGTTCAATAGGTCAATTTTGGACTACTCTCAATCTGATAAAACATCAGAAGGAGTGCTTGAGTATGTATATAAAATTAAAGTTCAAAGACTCTTTGGCCATAAATATTGTTCAAAAAGTCATATTTGAACTACTAATGAAACATCAAGAGTCAATGAGCATGCATAAAAAATTACAGTTTGAGAACTCTTTGGCCATAAATATTTTCAAAAAGTCATACTTGAACTACTGATGAAACATCAGAGGGAGCCTATGATTATGTATAGAAAGTTCAATATCGAGGATTCTTTTGTCCAGATATGTGTTCAATAGGTCAAATTTGGACTACTCTCAATCTGATAAAACATCAGGAGTGTATGAGTATGTATATAAAATTAAAGTTTAAAGACTCTTTGGCCATAAATGTGCTTCAAAAAGTCATATTTGAACTACTTATGAAACATCAGAAGTAGTCTATGGGTATGTATAGACTGTTCAATATAGAGAATTCTTCATCCAGATATTTGTCCAATAGGTCAAATTTGGACCACTCTCAGTCTGATAAAACATAGGTGTATGAGTTTGTATATAAAAATAAAGTTCAAAAACTCTTGGCCATAAATATGGTTCAAAAAGTCATACTTGAACTACTAATGAAACATCACGAGTTAATGAGCATGCATAAAAAGTTAAAGTTTGAGAACTGTTTGGCCATAAATAAGTTCAAGAGGTCATACTTGAAATACTGTTGAAACATCAGAAGTCTATGAGTATGTAAATAAAATTAAAGTTCAAAGACTCTTTGGCCATAAATATTTTCAAAAAGTCATACTTGAACTACTAATGAAACATCAAGAGTTAATGAGCATGCATAAAAAGTTAAAGTTTGAGAACTCTGGCCATAAATAAGTTCAATAGGTCATATACGGACTACTGGCTGGCTATAGAAATATAAAAAGGAGTGTATGCGTATGTATATAAAATTAAAGTTCAAAGACTCTTTGGCCATAAATATGTTCAAAAAGTCATACTTGAACTACTGATGAAACATCAGAAGGAGTCTATGAGTATGTATAGAAAGTTCAATATCGAGGATTCTTCATTCAGATAGGTGTTCAATAGGTCAATTTTGGACTACTCTCAATCTGATAAAACATCCGAAGGAGTGCCTGAGTATATATATAAAATTAAAGTTCAAAGACTCTTTGGCCATAAATATGTTCAAAAAGTCATACTTGAACTACTGATGAAACATGAGAGGGAGTCTATGAGTATGTATAGGAAGTTCAATATCGAGTTTTCTTTTGTCCAGATATGTGTTCAATAGGTCAAATTTGGACTACTCTCAATCTGATAAAACATCAGAAGGAGTGTATGAGTATGTATATCAAATTAAAGTTCAAAGACTCTTTGGCCATAAATATGTTCAAAAAGTCATACTTGAACTACTGATGAAACATCAGAAGGAGTCTATGAGTATGTATAGAAAGTTCAATATCGAGGATTCTTCATCCAGATAGGTGTTTAGTAGGTCAATTTTGGACTACTCTCAATCTCATAAAACATCAGAAGGAGTGTATGAGTATGTATATAAAATTAAAGTTTAAAGTTTGAGATATTTTTCAAAAATATATTTTTCAAAAATATAAATTAAAGTTCAAAGACTCTTTGGCCATAAATATGTTCAAAAAGTCATACTAGAACTACTAATGAAACATCAAGAGTTACTGAGCATGCATAAAAAGTTAAAGTTTGAGAACTGTTTGGCCATAAATAAGTTCAAGAGGTCATACTTGAAATACTGTTGAAACATCAGGTCTATGAGTATGTATATAAAATTAGTTCAAAGACTCTTTGGCCATAAATATTGTTCAAAAATTCATACTTGAACTATTAATGAAACATTAAGAGTCAATGAGCATGCATACAAAATTACAGTTTGAGAACTCTTTGGCCATAAATAAGTTCAAAAAGTCATACTTGAACTACTGATGAAACATCAGAGGGAGTCTATGAGTATGCATAGAGAGTTCAATATCGAGGATTCTTTTGTCCAGATATGTGTTCAATAGGTCAAATTTGGACTACTCTCAATCTGATAAAACATCAGAAGGACTGTATGATTATGTATGTAAAAAATTAAAGTTTAAAGACTCTTTGGCCATAAATGTGCTTCAAAAAGTCATATTTGAACTACTTATGAAACATCAGGAGTCTATGAGTATGTATATAAAATTAAAGTTCAAACACTCTTTGGCCATAAATATGTTCAAAAAGTCATACTTGAACTACTGATGAAACATCAAGAGTTAATGAGCATGCATAAAAAGTTAAAGTTTGAGAACTCTTTGGCCATAAATAAGTTCAATAGGTCATATACGGACTACTGGCTGGCTATAGAAATATAAAAAGGAGTGTATGAGTATGTATATAAAATTAAAGTTCAAAGACTCTTTGGCCATAAATATGTTCAAAAAGTCATACTTGAACTACTGATTCAACATCAGAAGGAGTCTATGAGTATGTATAGAAAGTTCAATATCGAGGATTCTTCATTCAGATAGGTGTTCAATAGGTCAATTTTGGACTACTCTCAATCTGATAATACATCCGAAGGAGTGCTTGAGTATGTATATAAAATTAAAGTTCAAAAAATCTTTGGCCATAAATATGTTCAAAAAGTCATACTTGAACTACTGATGAAACATCAGAAGGAGTCTATGAGTATGTATAGAAAGTTCAATATCGAGGATTCTTCATCCAGATAGGTGTTTAGTAGGTCAATTTTGGACTACTCTCAATCTCATAAAACATCAGAAGGAGTGTATGAGTATGTATATAAAATTAAAGTTTAAAGTTTGAGATATTTTTCAAAAATATATTTTTCAAAAATATAAATTAAAGTTCAAAGACTCTTTGGCCATAAATATGTTCAAAAAGTCATACTTGAACTACTAATGAAACATCAAGAGTTACTGAGCATGCATAAAAAGTTAAAGTTTGAGAACTGTTTGGCCATAAATAAGTTCAAGAGGTCATACTTGAAATACTGTTGAAACATCAGGTCTATGAGTATGTATATAAAATTAGTTCAAAGACTCTTTGGCCATAAATATTGTTCAAAAATTCATACTTGAACTATTAATGAAACATTAAGAGTCAATGAGCATGCATACAAAATTACAGTTTGAGAACTCTTTGGCCATAAATAAGTTCAAAAAGTCATACTTGAACTACTGATGAAACATCAGAGGGAGTCTATGAGTATGCATAGAGAGTTCAATATCGAGGATTCTTTTGTCCAGATATGTGTTCAATAGGTCAAATTTGGACTACTCTCAATCTGATAAAACATCAGAAGGACTGTATGATTATGTATGTAAAAAATTAAAGTTTAAAGACTCTTTGGCCATAAATGTGCTTCAAAAAGTCATATTTGAACTACTTATGAAACATCAGGAGTCTATGAGTATGTATATAAAATTAAAGTTCAAACACTCTTTGGCCATAAATATGTTCAAAAAGTCATACTTGAACTACTGATGAAACATCAGAAGGAGTCTATGAGTATGTATAGAAAGTTCAATATCAAGGATTCTTCATTCAGATAGGTGTTCAATAGGTCAATTTTGGACTACTCTCAATCTGATAAAACATCAGAAGGAGTGCTTGAGTATGTATATAAAATTAAAGTTCAAAGACTCTTTGGCCATAAATATTGTTCAAAAAGTCATATTTGAACTACTAATGAAACATCAAGAGTCAATGAGCATGCATAAAAAATTACAGTTTGAGAACTCTTTGGCCATAAATATTTTCAAAAAGTCATACTTGAACTACTGATGAAACATCAGAGGGAGCCTATGATTATGTATAGAAAGTTCAATATCGAGGATTCTTTTGTCCAGATATGTGTTCAATAGGTCAAATTTGGACTACTCTCAATCTGATAAAACATCAGGAGTGTATGAGTATGTATATAAAATTAAAGTTTAAAGACTCTTTGGCCATAAATGTGCTTCAAAAAGTCATATTTGAACTACTTATGAAACATCAGAAGTAGTCTATGGGTATGTATAGACTGTTCAATATAGAGAATTCTTCATCCAGATATTTGTCCAATAGGTCAAATTTGGACCACTCTCAGTCTGATAAAACATAGGTGTATGAGTTTGTATATAAAAATAAAGTTCAAAAACTCTTGGCCATAAATATGGTTCAAAAAGTCATACTTGAACTACTAATGAAACATCACGAGTTAATGAGCATGCATAAAAAGTTAAAGTTTGAGAACTGTTTGGCCATAAATAAGTTCAAGAGGTCATACTTGAAATACTGTTGAAACATCAGAAGTCTATGAGTATGTAAATAAAATTAAAGTTCAAAGACTCTTTGGCCATAAATATTTTCAAAAAGTCATACTTGAACTACTAATGAAACATCAAGAGTTAATGAGCATGCATAAAAAGTTAAAGTTTGAGAACTCTGGCCATAAATAAGTTCAATAGGTCATATACGGACTACTGGCTGGCTATAGAAATATAAAAAGGAGTGTATGCGTATGTATATAAAATTAAAGTTCAAAGACTCTTTGGCCATAAATATGTTCAAAAAGTCATACTTGAACTACTGATGAAACATCAGAAGGAGTCTATGAGTATGTATAGAAAGTTCAATATCGAGGATTCTTCATTCAGATAGGTGTTCAATAGGTCAATTTTGGACTACTCTCAATCTGATAAAACATCCGAAGGAGTGCCTGAGTATATATATAAAATTAAAGTTCAAAGACTCTTTGGCCATAAATATGTTCAAAAAGTCATACTTGAACTACTGATGAAACATGAGAGGGAGTCTATGAGTATGTATAGGAAGTTCAATATCGAGTTTTCTTTTGTCCAGATATGTGTTCAATAGGTCAAATTTGGACTACTCTCAATCTGATAAAACATCAGAAGGAGTGTATGAGTATGTATATCAAATTAAAGTTCAAAGACTCTTTGGCCATAAATATGTTCAAAAAGTCATACTTGAACTACTGATGAAACATCAAGAGTTAATGAGCATGCATAAAAAGTTAAAGTTTGAGAACTCTTTGGCCATAAATAAGTTCAATAGGTCATATACGGACTACTGGCTGGCTATAGAAATATAAAAAGGAGTGTATGAGTATGTATATAAAATTAAAGTTCAAAGACTCTTTGGCCATAAATATGTTCAAAAAGTCATACTTGAACTACTGATTCAACATCAGAAGGAGTCTATGAGTATGTATAGAAAGTTCAATATCGAGGATTCTTCATTCAGATAGGTGTTCAATAGGTCAATTTTGGACTACTCTCAATCTGATAATACATCCGAAGGAGTGCTTGAGTATGTATATAAAATTAAAGTTTAAAGTTTGAGATATTTTTCAAAAATATATTTTTCAAAAATATAAATTAAAGTTCAAAGACTCTTTGGCCATAAATATGTTCAAAAAGTCATACTTGAACTACTAATGAAACATCAAGAGTTACTGAGCATGCATAAAAAGTTAAAGTTTGAGAACTGTTTGGCCATAAATAAGTTCAAGAGGTCATACTTGAAATACTGTTGAAACATCAGAAGTCTATGAGTATGTAAATAAAATTAAAGTTCAAAGACTCTTTGGCCATAAATATTTTCAAAAAGTCATACTTGAACTACTAATGAAACATCAAGAGTTAATGAGCATGCATAAAAAGTTAAAGTTTGAGAACTCTGGCCATAAATAAGTTCAATAGGTCATATACGGACTACTGGCTGGCTATAGAAATATAAAAAGGAGTGTATGCGTATGTATATAAAATTAAAGTTCAAAGACTCTTTGGCCATAAATATGTTCAAAAAGTCATACTTGAACTACTGATGAAACATCAGAAGGAGTCTATGAGTATGTATAGAAAGTTCAATATCGAGGATTCTTCATTCAGATAGGTGTTCAATAGGTCAATTTTGGACTACTCTCAATCTGATAAAACATCCGAAGGAGTGCCTGAGTATATATATAAAATTAAAGTTCAAAGACTCTTTGGCCATAAATATGTTCAAAAAGTCATACTTGAACTACTGATGAAACATGAGAGGGAGTCTATGAGTATGTATAGGAAGTTCAATATCGAGTTTTCTTTTGTCCAGATATGTGTTCAATAGGTCAAATTTGGACTACTCTCAATCTGATAAAACATCAGAAGGAGTGTATGAGTATGTATATCAAATTAAAGTTCAAAGACTCTTTGGCCATAAATATGTTCAAAAAGTCATACTTGAACTACTGATGAAACATCAAGAGTTAATGAGCATGCATAAAAAGTTAAAGTTTGAGAACTCTTTGGCCATAAATAAGTTCAATAGGTCATATACGGACTACTGGCTGGCTATAGAAATATAAAAAGGAGTGTATGAGTATGTATATAAAATTAAAGTTCAAAGACTCTTTGGCCATAAATATGTTCAAAAAGTCATACTTGAACTACTGATTCAACATCAGAAGGAGTCTATGAGTATGTATAGAAAGTTCAATATCGAGGATTCTTCATTCAGATAGGTGTTCAATAGGTCAATTTTGGACTACTCTCAATCTGATAATACATCCGAAGGAGTGCTTGAGTATGTATATAAAATTAAAGTTTAAAGTTTGAGATATTTTTCAAAAATATATTTTTCAAAAATATAAATTAAAGTTCAAAGACTCTTTGGCCATAAATATGTTCAAAAAGTCATACTTGAACTACTAATGAAACATCAAGAGTTACTGAGCATGCATAAAAAGTTAAAGTTTGAGAACTGTTTGGCCATAAATAAGTTCAAGAGGTCATACTTGAAATACTGTTGAAACATCAGGTCTATGAGTATGTATATAAAATTAGTTCAAAGACTCTTTGGCCATAAATATTGTTCAAAAATTCATACTTGAACTATTAATGAAACATTAAGAGTCAATGAGCATGCATACAAAATTACAGTTTGAGAACTCTTTGGCCATAAATATGTTCAAAAAGTCATACTTGAACTACTGAAGAAACATCAGAAGGAGTCTATGAGTATGTATAGAAAGTTCAATATCGAGGATTCTTCATCCAGATAGGTGTTTAGTAGGTCAATTTTGGACTACTCTCAATCTCATAAAACATCAGAAGGAGTGTATGAGTATGTATATAAAATTAAAGTTTAAAGTTTAAGATATTTTTCAAAAAGTCATATTTGAACTACTAATGAAACATCAAGAGTCAATGAGCATGCATAAAAAGTTAAATTTGATAACTCTTTGTCCATAAATAAGTTCAATAGGCCATATGCAGACTACTGTCTGGCTAATGAAACATCAAGTCAATGAACATGTATAGAAAGTTAAAGTTTGAGAACTCTATGGCCATAAATAAGTTCAAAACGTCATACTTTACTGATGATACATGAGGAGTCTATGAGTATGTATCAATGTTCAATATCGAGGATTCTTTAACCAGATGTGTTCAATATTTCAATTTTTGACTACTCTCAATCTGATAAAACATCAGGACTGTATGAGTATGTATATAAAATTAAAGTTCAAAGACTCTTTGACCATATATAACGCTTGTTTCATTGTATTGCACCGACAACATAAAACTCTATCCGATGTGCACCAAGAGAGACAAAATTGGTGCTTTTACATTGCATTGCATACGTTCTAACGTTGTGCATTGAAGAATAACATATAAGCAATACAACATTCATTGAGATATGCATTGAAGCGATAACTTGTGCTGTTGCTTTGCACTAAGAACTTGTTGCATTGTAATGCATAAAAGAACTAGCTCATTCCGATGTGCATGAATATATAACCTTTGTGCATTTGTGCATTTTACACACGATCAAACGTTGTGTTATTGGAGAATAACATGTAAGCTATGCACTTGTTGCGTTGCAATACCGACAATCACTAATTCAATGTGCACTGGAGAGATAACATTGGTGCTGTTGCATTGCTTTGCATGAAATAATTAATGTATTCCTCTGTGCAATGAAAAGTTGCATTGACTGCATAATACAACTAACTTATTTGTCTACTGACGAGAAAACATTACATGAGATGTTGCTTTACATTGAACTAACTCATTTCATTGTGCATTGAAGAGATATGTGCTGTTACATTGCATTGCACACACGATAAAACGTTGTGCATTGGAAAATAACATGTCAGCTATGCACTTATTGCGTTGCAATAAAAACAAGTATTAACTCATTCCGATGTGCATTGAAGAGATAAGATATGTGCAGTTGCATTGCACACCTTCTAACGTTGTGCAATGAAGAATGACATATATGCTATGCACCTGTTGCATTGCAATGAACACTTGAACTAATTAATTTCGATATGCATTGAAAATATAACATTTGTGCTGTTGCTTTCCACTATGCAATTGTTGCATTGCAATGCATACAATAACTAACTCAATCTGATGTGCACTGAAGAGATAACATTGATGCTCTGTTGCAACAATTATGCATTGCTTTGCATAAAATATCTAATGTAGTCCTCTGTGCAATGAAAAGTTGCATTGACTGCATAATACAACTAACTTATTTGTCTACTGATGAGAAAACATTATGAGATGTTGCTTTACAAGAACTAACTCATTCCATTGTGCATTGAAGAGATATGTGCAGTTGCATTGCATTGTACACGTTCTAACGTTGTGCATTGAATAATAACATATAAGCTATGCACCTGTTGCATTGCAATGCATACAAGAACTAACTCAATCCGATTTACACTGGAGAGATAACATTGGCGCTGTTGCATTGCTTTGCATGAAAGATTTAATGTATTCCTCTGTGCAACGAAAAGCTGCATTGACTGCATAATACAACTAACTTATTTGTCTACTGACGAGAAAACATTACATGAGATGTTGCTTAACAATGCATACAAGAACTAACCATTCCGTTGTGCTTTGAAGAGATAACATTTGTGCTGTTCATTGCTTTGCATTTAATAGCTAACATAGTCCTCTGTGCGATGAAGAGACACCACATACATATATGTTTCGCATTGCATTGCATGCAACAAACCTATTCATTTGTGTACTGATGACACAACATTAAACGAGATGTTGCTTTTACAATGCATACACTCATTCATTTGTCCTTTGAAGAGATAACATTTGTTCTGTTGCATTACATATAACATTGGTATTGTTTCATTGCTTTGCATAAAATATCGAATGTATTCCTTTGCGCATTGACTGCGAAATTTCGTCTACTGACGAGAAGACATTATGTCAAAAACATTATGTGTTTTTACAATGTTTCGCATTGCTTGCATACAACAAACCTATTCATTTGTGTACTGATAAGAAAATATTACACGAAATTTCAATGCATACAACCATTCCGTTGTGCTTTGAAGAGATGACATTTGTGCTGTTGCATTGCATTTAACACACCATCTAACGCTGTACATTGCATACACAGCATGACATATAAGCTATGCACTTGTTGCATTGCAATGCATATGAGACTAATTCATTCCGATATGCATTGAAGAGATCAAATTTGTAATGTTGATTTTGCACTATGCACTTGTTGCATTGCAATACCGACAAGATCAAACTCTATCCGATGTGCACCAGAGAGATAACATTGGTGCTGTTGCATTACATTGCACACGTTCTAACGTTGTGCAATGAATAATAACATATAAGCTATGCACCTGTTGCATTGCAATGCATACAAGAACTAACCATTCCGTTGTGCTTTGAAGAGATAACATTTGTGCTGTTCATTGCTTTGCATTTAATAGCTAACATAGTCCTCTGTGCGATGAAGAGACACCACACACATATATGTTTCGCATTGCATTGCATGCAACAAACCTATTCATTTGTGTACTGATGACACAACATTAAAAGAGATGTTGCTTTTACAATGCATACACTCATTCATTTGTCCTTTGAAGAGATAACATTTGTTCTGTTGCATTACACACACCATCTAACGCGGTACATTGAAGCAATGCATACAAGAACTAACACAAGCCGATGTGCACTGAAGATATAACATTGGTATTGTTTCATTGCTTTGCATAAAATATCGAACGTATTCCTTTGCGCATTGACTGCGAAATTTCGTCTACTGACGAGAAGACATTATGTCAAAAACATTATGTGTTTTTACAATGTTTCGCATTGCTTGCATACAACAAACCTATTCATTTGTGTACTGATAAGAAAATATTACACGAAATTTCAATGCATACAACCATTCCGTTGTGCTTTGAAGAGATGACATTTGTGCTGTTGCATTGCATTTAACACACCATCTAACGCTGTACATTGCATACACAGCATGACATATAAGCTATGCACTTGTTGCATTGCAATGCATATGAGACTAATTCATTCCGATATGCATTGAAGAGATCAAATTTGTAATGTTGATTTTGCACTATGCACTTGTTGCATTGCAATACCGACAAGATCAAACTCTATCTGATGTGCACCAGAGAGATAACATTGGTGCTGTTGCATTACATTGCACACGTTCTAACGTTGTGCAATGAAGAATAACATATACGCTATGCACTTTTTGCATTGCAATGAACACGAACTAATTCATTGCGATATGCATTGAAGAGATAACTTGTGCTGTTGCTTTGCACTAAGAACTTTTTGCATTGTAATGCATAAAAGAACTAGCTCATTCCGATCTGCATGAATATATAACATTTGTGCTGTTGCATTGCATTTCACATACGATCTAACGCTGTGCATTGCAGAATAACACATATAACACAATAACACAGTGCATAGCACACACGATCAAACGTTGTGTTATTTGAGAATAACATATAAGCTATGCACTTGTTGCATTGCAATACCGACAAGAACTAAATCGAACCGATGTGCACTGGAGAGATAACATTGGTGCTGTTGCATTGCTTTGCATGAAAGATTTAATGTAGTCCTCTGTGCAATGAAAAGTTGCATGACTGCACAATATAACTAACTTATTTGTCTACTGACGAGAAAACATTACAATGAGATGTTGCTTTACAATGCATTCCGTTGTGCTTTGAAGAGATAACATTTGTGCTGTTCATTGCTTTTGCACGAGATAACATTACATGAGATGTTGCTTTATATTGAACTAACTCATTTCATTGTGCTGAAGATATGTGCTGTCACATTGCATTTGCACACACGATAAAACGTTGTGCATTGGAAAATAACAATTCAGCCATGCACTTGTTGCGTTGCAATACAGACAAGAACTAGCTCATTCCGATGTGCATGAATATATAACATTTGTGCTGCTGCATTGCCTTTCACCTACGATCTAACGCTATGCATTGAAGAATAACATATAAGATATGAACTTGTTGCATTGCAATGCATACAATAACTAACTCAATCTGATGTGCACTGAAGAGATAACATTGATGCTGTTGCATTGCTTTGCATAAAATATCTAATGTAGTCCTCTGAGCAATGAAAAGTTGCATTGACTGCATAATACAACTAACTTATTTGTCTACTGACGAAAAAACATTTTGAGATGTTGCTTTACAATGCATACAAGAACTAACTCATTCCATTGTGCATTGAAGAGATATGTGCAGTTGCATTGTATTATACACGTTCTAACGTTGTGCATTGAGGAATAACATATACGCTAGGCACTTGCTGCATTGCAATGCATACAAGAACTAACTCAATCCGATATACACTGGAGAGATAACATTGGCGCTGTTGCATTGCTTTGCATGAAAGATTGAATGTATTCCTCTGTGCAACGAAAAGTTGCATTGACTGCATAATACAACTAACTTATTTGTCTACTGACGAGAAATCATTATGAGATGTTGATTTACAATGCATACAAGAACTAACTCATTCCATTGTGCATTGAAGAGATATGTGCAGTTGCATTGCATTGCACACGTTCTAACGTTGTGCATTGAAGAATAACATACGCTATGCAATTGTTGCATTGCAATGCATACAAGAACTAGCTCATTCCGATGAGCATGAATATATAACATTTGTGCTGCTGCATTGCATTTCACCTACGATCTAACGCTAACAATATATAAGCTATGCTCTTGTTACATTACAATATAGACAAGAACTAACCATTCCGTTGTGCTTTAAAGAGATAACATTTGTGCTGTTCATTGCTTTGCAGGAGAAATTACATGAGAATTTGCTTTACATTGAACTAACTCATTTCATGGTGCATTGAAGAATGATATATATGCTATGCACTTGTTGCATTGCAATGAACACTTGAACTAATTAATTCCGATATGCATTGAAAAATAACATTTGTGCTGTTGCTTTCCACTATGCAATTGTTGTATTGCAATGCATACAAGAACTAGCTCATTCCGATGAGCATGAATATATAACATTTGTGCTGATGCATTGCATTTCACCTACGATCTAACGCTAAGCTATGCACTTGTTGTGCATTGGAAAATATAACATGTCAGCTATGCACTTGTTACATTACAATATAGACAAGAACTAATCATTCCGATGTGCATTGAATACATAACGTGTGCAGTTGCATTGCACACACGATCTAACTTTGTACATTAAAGGATAACATAAAGCTTGAAAAAACTAAAACTCATTCTGATAACTTAAGTTTGAAACTCTTTGGCCATAAATAACTTCAAGAGGTCATATACGGACTACTGGCTGGCTAAAGAAACAACAAGGAGTGTATGAGTATGTGTATAAAATTAAAGTTCAAAGACTCTTTGGCCATAAATATGTTCAAAAAGTCATACTTGAACTACTGATGAAACAGAAGGAGTCTATGAGTATATATAGAAAGTACAATATCGAGGATTCTTTGTCCAGATATGTGTTCAATAGGTCAAATTTGGACTACTCTCAATCTGATAAAACATCAGGAGTGTATATGTATATAAAATTAAAGTTCAAAGACTCTTTGGTCATAAATATGTTCAAAAAGTCATACTTGAACTACTGATGAAACAGAAGGAGTCTATGAGTATATATAGAAAGTACAATATCGAGGATTCTTTGTCCAGATATGTGTTCGATAGGTCAAATTTGGACTACTGGCTGGCTAAGGAAACATAAAAAGGAGTGTATGAGTATGTATATACAATTAAAGTTCAAAGACTCTTTGGCCATAAATATGTTCAAAAAGTCATACTTGAACTACTAATGAAACATCAAGAGTCAATGAGCACGCATAAAGAGTTAAAGTTTGAGAACTCTTTGGCCATCAATATGTTCAAAAAGTCATACTTGAACTACTGATGAAACATCAGGAGTGTATGAGTATATATTGAAAGTTGGTCATGGAATCTACGGCAAGAAATATGTTCAGTAGTCAAATATGGACAATTGTCTGGCTGATATAATATCTGAAAGAGTCAATGAGTATGTGTAGAAAGTTAAAGTTTGAGAACTATTTGGCCTTAAATAAGTTCAAGAGGTCATATTTGAAATACTGTTGAAACATCAGAAGTCTAAGAGTATGTATAAAAAGTTCAATATCGAGGATTCTTCAACGAGATATGTGTTTAATAGGCAATGTTTTGACTATCAATCTGATAAAACAGAAGGAGTCTATGAATATATATAGAAAGTTCAATATCGAGGATTCTTTGTCCAGATGTGTGTTCAGTAGTCAAATATGGACAATTGTCTGGCTGATATAATATCTGAAAGAGTCAATGAGTATGTTTAGAAAGTTAAAGTTTGAGAACTATTTGGCCTTAAATAAGTTCAAGAGGTCATATTTGAAATACTGTTGAAACATCAGAAGTCTAAGAGTATGCATAGAAAGTTCAATATCGAGGATTCTTTAACCAGATATGTGTTTAATAGGTACATTTTTGAATATTAATCTGATAAAACAGAAGGAGTCTATGAGTATGTATAGAAAGTTCAATATCGAGGATTCTTTGTCCAGATGTGTGTTCAATAGGTCAAATTTGGACTACTCTCAATCTGATAAAACATCGGGAGTGTATAGGTATATAAAATTAAAGTTCAAAGACTCTATGGCCATAAATATGTTCAAAAAGTCATACTTGAACTTCTGATGAAACATCAGAAGGAGTCTATGAGTATATATAGAAAGTTGGTCATGGAATCTACGGCCAGAAATATGTTCAGTAATCAAAAATGGACAATTGTCTGGCTGATATATTATCTGAAAGAGTCAATGGGTATGTGTAGAAAGTTAAAGTTTGAGAACTATTTGGCCATAAATAAGTTCAAGAGGTCATACTTGAAATACTGTTGAAACATCAGAAGGAGTCTATTAGTATGTATAGAAAGTTCAATATCGAGGATTCTTTGTCCAGATATGTGTTCAATAGGTCAAATTTGGACTACTCTCAATCTGATAAAACATCGGGAGTGTATAGGTATATAAAATTAAAGTTCAAAGACTCTTTGGCCATAAATATGTTCAAAAAGTCATACTTGAACTACTAATGAAACATCAAGTGTCAATGAGCATGCATAAAAAGTTAAAGTTAGAGAACTCTTTGGCCATAAATATGGTTCAAAAAGTCATACTTGAACTACTAATGAAACATAAAGAGTCAATAAGCATGCAAAAAACTTAAAGTTTGAGAACTCTTTGGCCATTAATATGTTCAAAAAGTCATTCTTGAACTACTGATGAAACATTCAGAGTCTATGAGTATATATTGAAAGTTGGTCATGGAAACTACGGCCAGAAATATGTTCAGTAGTCAAATATGGACAATTGTCTGGCTGATATAATATCTGAAAGAGTCAATGAGTATGTGTAGAAAGTTAAAGTTTGAGAACTATTTGGCCATAAATAAGTTCAAGAGGTCATATTTGAAATACTGTTGAAACATCAGAAGTCTAAGAGTATGTATAAAAAGTTCAATATCGAGGATTCTTCAACCAGATATGTGTTTAAAAGGCAATGTTTTGACTATCAATCTGATAAAACAGAAGGAGTCTATGAATATGTATAGAAAGTTCAATATCGAGGATTCTTTGTCCAGATGTGTGTTCAGTAGTCAAATATGGACAATTGTCTGGCTGATATAATATCTGAAAGAGTCAATGAGTATGTGTAGAAAGTTAAAGTTTGAGAACTATTTGGCCATAAATAAGTTCAAGAGGTCACACTTCAAATACTGTTGAAACATCAGAAGTCTATGAGGATGTATAGAATGTTCAATATCGAGCATCCTTTGTTTAGATGTGTGTTCAAAATTTCAAATTTGGACTACTCTCAGTCTGATAAAACATCAGAAGGAGTGTATGAGTATGTATAAAAAATTAAAGATCAAAGACTCTTTGGCCATAAATATATTCAAAAAGTCATACTTGAACTACTGATGAAACATCAGAAGGAGTTGATGAGTATGTATAGAAAGTTGGTCATGGAATCTACGGCCAGAAATATGTTCAGTAGTCAAATATGTAATATTGTTTGGCTGATATAATATCTTAAAGAGTCCATGAGTATGTATAGAAATTTAAAGTTTGAGAACTCTTTAGCCAGAAATACGTTCAAGAGGTCATACATGAAATACTTTTGAAACATCAGAAGTCTATGAGTATGGATAGAAAGTTCAATATCTAGGATTCTTCATCCAGATTGGTGTTCAATAGGTCAATTTTGGACTACTCTCAATCTGATAAAACATCAGAAAGAGTGCTTATGTACATAAAATTAAAGTTCAAAGTTCATACTTGAACTACTAATGAAACATCAAGTCAATGAGCATGCATAAAAAGTTAAATTTGAGAACTCTTTGTCCATAAAAAAGTTCAATAGGCAATATACGGACTACTGTCTGGCTAATGAAACATAAAAGGAGTTTATGAGTATGTATACAAAGTTACAGTTTAAAGACACTTTGGCCATAAATATGGTTCAAAAAGTCATATTTGAATTACTAATGAAACATCAAGAGATAATGAGCATGCATAAAAGGTTAAAGTTTGAGAACTCTTTGGCCATAAATAAGTTCAATAGGTCATGTACGGACTACTGTCTGGCTAATAAAACATAAAAGAAGTGTATGAGTATGTATACAAAGTTACAGTTTAAAGACACTTTGGCCATAAATATGGTTCAAAAAGTCATACTTGAATTACTAATGAAACATCAAGAGATAATGAGCATGCATAAAAGGTTAAAGTTTGAGAACTCTTTGGCCATAAATAAGTTCAATAGGTCATATACGGACTACTGTCTGGCTAATGAAACATAAAAGGAGTGTATGAGTATGTATATAAAATTAAAGTTCAAGACTCTTTGGCCATAATTATGTTCAAAAAGTCATACTTGAACTACTTATGAAACATCAGAAGGAGTCTATGAGTATGTATAGACTGTTCAATATCAAGAATTCTTCATCCAGATATGGGTCCAATAGGACAAATATGGACCACTCTCAGTCTGATAAAACATAGGTGTATGAGTATGTATATAAAATTAAAGTTCAAAGACTCTGTGGCCATAAATATGTTCAAAAAGTCTATGAGTATATATAGAAAGTTGGCCATGGAATATATGGCCAGAAATATGTTCAGTAGTCAAATATAGAATATTGTCTGGCTGATATAATATCTGAAAGAGTTAATGAGTATGTATAGAAAGTTAAAGTTGGAGAACTGTTTGGCCATAAATAAGTTCAAGAGGTCATACTTGAAATACTGTTGAAACATCAGAAGTCTATGAGTATGTATATAAAATTAAAGTTCAAAGACTCTTTGGCCATAAATATTGTTCAAAAAGTCATATTTGAACTACTAATGAAGCATTAAGAGTCAATGAGCATGCATAAAAAATTACAGTTTGAGAACTTTTTGGCCATAAATAAGTTCAAAAAGTCATACTTGAACTACTGATGAAACATCAGAGGGAGTCTATGAGCATGTATAGAAAGTTCAATATCGAGGATTCTTTTGTCCAGATATGTGTTCAATAGGTCAAATTTGGACTACTCTCAATCTGATAAAACATCAGGAGTGTATGAGTATGTATATAAAATTAAAGTTTTAAGACTCTTTGGCCATAAATATTGTTCAAAAAGTCATACTTGAAATACTAATGAAACATCAAGTCAATGAACATGCATAAAATGTTCATTGTTATTTGTCCGATAGGTCAAATTTGGACCACTCTCAGTCTGATAAAACATAGGTGTATGAGTATGTATACAAATTTAAAGTTCAAAGACTCTTTGGCCATAAATATGTTCAAAAAGTCATACTTGAACTACTAATGAAACATTAAGAGTCAATGAGCATGCATAAAAAATTACAGTTTGAGAACTCTTTGGCCATAAATAAGTTCAATAGGTCATATACTGACTACTGGCTGGCTATAGAAATATAAAAAGGAGTGTATGAGTATGTATATAAAATTAAAGTTCAAAGACTCTTTGGCCATAAATATGTTCAAAAAGTCATACTTGAACTACTGATGAAACATCAGAAGGAGTCTATGAGTATGTATAGAAAGTTCAATATCGAGGATTCTTCATTCAGATAGGTGTTCAATAGGTCAATTTTGGACTACTCTCAATCTGATAAAACATCAGAAGGAGTGCTTGAGTATGTATATAAAATTAAAGTTCAAAAACTCTTTGGCCATAAATATTGTTCAAAAAGTCATATTTGAACTACTAATGAAACATCAAGAGTCAATGAGCATGCATAAAAAATTACAGTTTGAGAACTCTTTGGCCAGAAATATGTTCAAAAAGTCATACTTGAACTACTGATGAAACATCAGAGGGAGTCTATGAGTATGCATAGAAAGTTCAATATCGAGAATTCTTCATCCAGATATTTGTCCAATAGGTCAAATTTGGACCACTCTCAGTCTGATAAAACATAGGTGTATGAGTTTGTATATAAAAATAAAGTTCAAAGACTCTTGGCCATAAATATGGTTCAAAAAGTCATACTTGAACTACTAATGAAACATCACGAGTTAATGAGTATGTATAGACTGTTCAATATCGAGAATTCTTCATCCAGATATTTGTCCAATAGGTCAAATTTGGACCACTCTGAGTCTGATAAAACATAGGTGTATGAGTTTGTATATAAAAATAAAGTTCAAAGACTCTTGGCCATAAATATGGTTCAAAAAGTCATACTTGAACTACTAATGAAACATCACAAGTTAATGAGCATGCATAAAAAATTACAGTTTGAGAACTCTTTGGCCATAAATAAGTTCAATAGGTCATATACTGACTACTGGCTGGCTATAGAAATATAAAAAGGAGTGTATGAGTATGTATATAAAATTAAAGTTCAAAGACTCTTTGGCCATAAATATGTTCAAAAAGTCATACTTGAACTACTGATGAAACATCAGAAGTCTATGAGTATGTATATAAAATTAAAGTTCAAAGACTCTTTGGCCATAAATATTGTTCAAAAAGTCATATTTGAACTACTAATGAAGCATTAAGAGTCAATGAGCATGCATAAAAAATTACAGTTTGAGAACTTTTTGGCCATAAATAAGTTCAAAAAGTCATACTTGAACTACTGATGAAACATCAGAGGGAGTCTATGAGCATGTATAGAAAGTTCAATATCGAGGATTCTTTTGTCCAGATATGTGTTCAATAGGTCAAATTTGGACTACTCTCAATCTGATAAAACATCAGGAGTGTATGAGTATGTATATAAAATTAAAGTTTTAAGACTCTTTGGCCATAAATATTGTTCAAAAAGTCATACTTGAAATACTAATGAAACATCAAGTCAATGAACATGCATAAAATGTTCATTGTTATTTGTCCGATAGGTCAAATTTGGACCACTCTCAGTCTGATAAAACATAGGTGTATGAGTATGTATACAAATTTAAAGTTCAAAGACTCTTTGGCCATAAATATGTTCAAAAAGTCATACTTGAACTACTAATGAAACATTAAGAGTCAATGAGCATGCATAAAAAATTACAGTTTGAGAACTCTTTGGCCATAAATAAGTTCAATAGGTCATATACTGACTACTGGCTGGCTATAGAAATATAAAAAGGAGTGTATGAGTATGTATATAAAATTAAAGTTCAAAGACTCTTTGGCCATAAATATGTTCAAAAAGTCATACTTGAACTACTGATGAAACATCAGAAGGAGTCTATGAGTATGTATAGAAAGTTCAATATCGAGGATTCTTCATTCAGATAGGTGTTCAATAGGTCAATTTTGGACTACTCTCAATCTGATAAAACATCAGAAGGAGTGCTTGAGTATGTATATAAAATTAAAGTTCAAAAACTCTTTGGCCATAAATATTGTTCAAAAAGTCATATTTGAACTACTAATGAAACATCAAGAGTCAATGAGCATGCATAAAAAATTACAGTTTGAGAACTCTTTGGCCAGAAATATGTTCAAAAAGTCATACTTGAACTACTGATGAAACATCAGAGGGAGTCTATGAGTATGCATAGAAAGTTCAATATCGAGAATTCTTTATCCAGATATTTGTCCAATAGGTCAAATTTGGACCACTCTCAGTCTGATAAAACATAGGTGTATGAGTTTGTATATAAAAATAAAGTTCAAAGACTCTTGGCCATAAATATGGTTCAAAAAGTCATACTTGAACTACTAATGAAACATCACGAGTTAATGAGTATGTATAGACTGTTCAATATCGAGAATTCTTCATCCAGATATTTGTCCAATAGGTCAAATTTGGACCACTCTGAGTCTGATAAAACATAGGTGTATGAGTTTGTATATAAAAATAAAGTTCAAAGACTCTTGGCCATAAATATGGTTCAAAAAGTCATACTTGAACTACTAATGAAACATCACAAGTTAATGAGCATGCATAAAAAATTACAGTTTGAGAACTCTTTGGCCATAAATAAGTTCAATAGGTCATATACTGACTACTGGCTGGCTATAGAAATATAAAAAGGAGTGTATGAGTATGTATATAAAATTAAAGTTCAAAGACTCTTTGGCCATAAATATGTTCAAAAAGTCATACTTGAACTACTGATGAAACATCAGAAGTCTATGAGTATGTATATAAAATTAAAGTTCAAAGACTCTTTGGCCATAAATATTGTTCAAAAAGTCATATTTGAACTACTAATGAAGCATTAAGAGTCAATGAGCATGCATAAAAAATTACAGTTTGAGAACTTTTTGGCCATAAATAAGTTCAAAAAGTCATACTTGAACTACTGATGAAACATCAGAGGGAGTCTATGAGCATGTATAGAAAGTTCAATATCGAGGATTCTTTTGTCCAGATATGTGTTCAATAGGTCAAATTTGGACTACTCTCAATCTGATAAAACATCAGGAGTTTATGAGTATGTATATAAAATTAAAGTTCAAAGACTCTTTGGCCATAAATATGTTCACAAAGTCATACTTGAACTACTGATGAAACATCAGAAGGAGTCTATGAGTATGTATAGAAAGTTCAATATCGAGGATTCTTCATCCAGATAGGTGTTCAGTAGGTCAATTTTGGACTACTCTCAATCTGATAAAACATCAGAAGGAGTGCTTGAGTATGTATATAAAATTAAAGTTCAAAGACTCTTTGGCCATAAACATGTTCAAAAAGTGATACTTGAACTACTAATGAAACATCAAGACTCAATGAGCACGCATAAAAAGTTAAAGTTTGTGAACTCTTTGGCCATAAATAAGTTCAATATGTCATATACGGACTACTGTCTAGCTAATGAAATATAAAAAGGAGTGTATGAGTATGTATATAAAATTAAAGTTCAAAGACTCTTTGGCCATAAATATGTTCAAAAAGTCATACTTCAACTACTGATGAAACATCAGAAGGAGTCTATGAGTATGTATAGAAAGTTCAATATCGAGGATTCTTCATCCAGATATTTGTCCAATAGGTCAAATTATGACCACTCTCAGTCTAATAAAACATAGGTGTATGAGTAAGTATACAAAATTAAAGTTCAAAGATTCTTTGGCCATAAATATTGTTTAAAAACTCATACTTGATCTATTAATGAAACATTAAGAGTCAATGAGCATGCATAAAAAATTACAGTTTGAGAACTCTTTGGCCATAAATAAGTTCAAAAAGTCATACTTGAACTACTGATGAAACATCAGAGGGAGTCTATGAGTATGCATAGAAAGTTCAATATCGAGGATTCTTTTGTCCAGATATGTGTTCAATAGGTCAAATTTGGACTACTCTCAATCTGATAAAACATCAGAAGGAGTGTATGAATATGTATGTAAAATTAAAGTTTAAAGACTCTTTGGCCATAAATGTGCTTCAAAAAGTCATATTTGAACTACTTATGAAACATCAGGAGTCTATGAGTATGTATAGACTGTTCAATATCGAGAATTCTTCATCCAGATATTTGTCCAATAGGTCAAATTTGGACCACTCTCAGTCTGATAAAACAAAGTTGTATGAGTTTGTATATAAAAATAAAGTTCAAAGACTCTTGGCCATAAATATGGTTCAAAAAGTCATACTTGAACTACTAATGAAACATCACGAGTTAATGAGCATGCATAAAAAGTTAAAGTTTGAGAACTGTTTGGCCATAAATAAGTTCAATATGTCATATACGGACTACTGTCTAGCTAATGAAATATAAAAAGGAGTGTATGAGTATGTATATAAAATTAAAGTTCAAAGACTCTTTGGCCATAAATATGTTCAAAAAGTCATACTTGAACTACTAATGAAACATCAAGAGTCAATGAGCATGCATAAAAAATTACAGTTTGAGAACTCTTTGGCCATAAATATGTCCAAAAAGTCATACTTGAACTACTGATGAAACATCAGAGGGAGCCTATGGTTATGTATAGAAAGTTCAATATCGAGGATTCTTTTGTCCAGATATGTGTTCAATAGGTCAAATCTGGACTACTCTCAATCTGATAAAACATCAGGAGTGTATGAGTATGTATATAAAATTAAAGTTTAAAGACTCTTTGGCCATAAATGTGCTTCAAAAAGTCATACTTGAACTACTTATGAAACATCAGAAGTAGTCTATGAGTATGTATAGACTGTTCAATATAGAGAATTCTTCATCCAGATATTTGTCCAATAGGTCAAATTTGGACCACTCTTAGTCTGATAAAACATAGGTGTATGAGTATGAATATAAAATTAAAGTTCAAAGACTCTTTGGCCATAAATATGGTTCAAAAAGTCATACTTGAACTACTAATGAAACATCACAAGTTAATGAGCATGCATAAAAAGTTAAAGTTTGAGAACTCTTTGGCCATAAATAAGTTCAATAGGTCATATACGGACTACTGGCTGGCTATAGAAATATAAAAAGGAGTGTATGCGTATGTATATAAAATTAAAGTTCAAAGACTCTTTGGCCATAAATATGTTCAAAAAGTCATACTTGAACTACTGATGAAACATCAGAGGGAGTCTATGAGTATGTATAGAAAGTTCAATATCGAGGATTCTTTTGTCCAGATATGTGTTCAATAGGTCAAATTTGGACTACTCTCAATCTGATAAAACATCAGGAGTGTATGAGTATGTATATCAAATTAAAGTTCAAAGACTCTTTGGCCATAAATATGTTCACAAAGTCATACTTGAACTACTGATGAAACATCAGAAGGAGTCTATGAGTATGTATAGAAAGTTCAATATCGAGGATTCTTCATCCAGATAGGTGTTCAGTAGGTCAATTTTGGACTACTCTCAATCTGATAAAACATCAGAAGGAGTGCTTGAGTATGTTTATAAAATTAAAGTTCAAAGACTCTTTGGCCATAAACATGTTCAAAAAGTGATACTTGAACTACTAATGAAACATCAAGACTCAATGAGCACGCATAAAAAGTTAAAGTTTGTGAACTCTTTGGCCATAAATAAGTTCAATATGTCATATACGGACTACTGTCTAGCTAATGAAATATAAAAAGGAGTGTATGAGTATGTATATAAAATTAAAGTTCAAAGACTCTTTGGCCATAAATATGTTCAAAAAGTCATACTTGAACTACTGATGAAACATCAGAAGGAGTCTATGAGTATGTATAGAAAGTTCAATATCGAGGATTCTTCATCCAGATATTTGTCCAATAGGTCAAATTATGACCACTCTCAGTCTGATAAAACATAGGTGTATGAGTAAGTATACAAAATTAAAGTTCAAAGATTCTTTGGCCATAAATATTGTTCAAAAACTCATACTTGATCTATTAATGAAACATTAAGAGTCAATGAGCATGCATAAAAAATTACAATTTGAGAACTCTTTGGCCATAAATAAGTTCAAAAAGTCATACTTGAACTACTGATGAAACATCAGAGGGAGTCTATGAGTATGCATAGAAAGTTCAATATCGAGGATTCTTTTGTCCAGATATGTGTTCAATAGGTCAAATTTGGACTACTCTCAATCTGATAAAACATCAGAAGGAGTGTATGAATATGTATGTAAAATTAAAGTTTAAAGACTCTTTGGCCATAAATGTGCTTCAAAAAGTCATATTTGAACTACTTATGAAACATCAGGAGTCTATGAGTATGTATAGACTGTTCAATATCGAGAATTCTTCATCCAGATATTTGTCCAATAGGTCAAATTTGGACCACTCTCAGTCTGATAAAACAAAGGTGTATGAGTTTGTATATAAAAATAAAGTTCAAAGACTCTTGGCCATAAATATGGTTCAAAAAGTCATACTTGAACTACTAATGAAACATCACGAGTTAATGAGCATGCATAAAAAGTTAAAGTTTGAGAACTGTTTGGCCATAAATAAGTTCAATATGTCATATACGGACTGCTGTCTAGCTAATGAAATATAAAAAGGAGTGTATGAGTATGTATATAAAATTAAAGTTCAAAGACTCTTTGGCCATAAATATGTTCAAAAAGTCATACTTGAACTACTAATGAAACATCAAGAGTCAATGAGCATGCATAAAAAATTACAGTTTGAGAACTCTTTGGCCATAAATATGTCCAAAAAGTCATACTTGAACTACTGATGAAACATCAGAGGGAGCCTATGGTTATGTATAGAAAGTTCAATATCGAGGATTCTTTTGTCCAGATATGTGTTCAATAGGTCAAATCTGGACTACTCTCAATCTGATAAAACATCAGGAGTGTATGAGTATGTATATAAAATTAAAGTTTAAAGACTCTTTGGCCATAAATGTGCTTCAAAAAGTCATACTTGAACTACTTATGAAACATCAGAAGTAGTCTATGAGTATGCATAGACTGTTCAATATAGAGAATTCTTCATCCAGATATTTGTCCAATAGGTCAAATTTGGACCACTCTTAGTCTGATAAAACATAGGTGTATGAGTATGTATATAAAATTAAAGTTCAAAGACTCTTTGGCCATAAATATGGTTCAAAAAGTCATACTTGACCTACTAATGAAACATCACAAGTTAATGAGCATGCATAAAAAGTTAAAGTTTGAGAACTCTTTGGCCATAAATAAGTTCAATAGGTCATATACGGACTACTGGCTGGCTATAGAAATATAAAAAGGAGTGTATGCGTATGTATATAAAATTAAAGTTCAAAGACTCTTTGGCCATAAATATGTTCAAAAAGTCATACTTGAACTACTGATGAAACAGAGGGAGTCTATGAGTATGTATAGAAAGTTCAATATCGAGGATTCTTTTGTCCAGATATGTGTTCAATAGGTCAAATTTGGACTACTCTCAATCTGATAAAACATCAGGAGTGTATGAGTATGTATATAAAATTAAAGTTCAAAGACTCTTTGGCCATAAATATGTTCACAAAGTCATACTTGAACTACTGATGAAACATCAGAAGGAGTCTATGAGTATGTATAGAAAGTTCAATATCGAGGATTCTTCATCCAGATAGGTGTTCAGTAAGTCAATTTTGGACTACTCTCAATCTGATAAAACATCAGAAGGAGTGCTTGAGTATGTATATAAAATTAAAGTTCAAAGACTCTTTGGCCATAAACATGTTCAAAAAGTGATACTTGAACTACTAATGAAACATCAAGACTCAATGAGCACGCATAAAAAGTTAAAGTTTGTGAACTCTTTGGCCATAAATAAGTTCAATATGTCATATACGGACTACTGTCTAGCTAATGAAATATAAAAAGGAGTGTATGAGTATGTATATAAAATTAAAGTTCAAAGACTCTTTGGCCATAAATATGTTCAAAAAGTCATACTTGAACTACTGATGAAACATCAGAAGGAGTCTATGAGTATGTATAGAAAGTTCAATATCGAGGATTCTTCATCCAGATATTTGTCCAATAGGTCAAATTATGACCACTCTCAGTCTGATAAAACATAGGTGTATGAGTAAGTATACAAAATTAAAGTTCAAAGATTCTTTGGCCATAAATATTGTTCAAAAACTCATACTTGATCTATTAATGAAACATTAAGAGTCAATGAGCATGCATAAAAAATTACAGTTTGAGAACTCTTTGGCCATAAATAAGTTCAAAAAGTCATACTTGAACTACTGATGAAACATCAGAGGGAGTCTATGAGTATGCATAGAAAGTTCAATATCGAGGATTCTTTTGTCCAGATATGTGTTCAATAGGTCAAATTTGGACTACTCTCAATCTGATAAAACATCAGAAGGAGTGTATGAATATGTATGTAAAATTAAAGTTTAAAGACTCTTTGGCCATAAATGTGCTTCAAAAAGTCATATTTGAACTACTTATGAAACATCAGGAGTCTATGAGTATGTATAGACTGTTCAATATCGAGAATTCTCCATCCAGATATTTGTCCAATAGGTCAAATTTGGACCACTCTCAGTCTGATAAAACAAAGGTGTATGAGTTTGTATATAAAAATAAAGTTCAAAGACTCTTGGCCATAAATATGGTTCAAAAAGTCATACTTGAACT
Organism: Rhinogobio ventralis; assembly: GCA_039654625.1. Taxonomy (NCBI): domain Eukaryota; kingdom Metazoa; phylum Chordata; class Actinopteri; order Cypriniformes; family Gobionidae; genus Rhinogobio; species Rhinogobio ventralis. The sequence goes on along the minus strand of JBBBJY010000187.1, from coordinate 5,374 downwards.
ACTAATGAAACATCACGAGTTAATGAGCATGCATAAAAAGTTAAAGTTTGAGAACTGTTTGGCCATAAATAAGTTCAATATGTCATATACGGACTGCTGTCTAGCTAATGAAATATAAAAAGGAGTGTATGAGTATGTATATAAAATTAAAGTTCAAAGACTCTTGGCCATAAATATGTTCAAAAAGTCATACTTGAACTACTAATGAAACATCAAGAGTCAATGAGCATGCATAAAAAATTACAGTTTGAGAACTCTTTGGCCATAAATATGTCCAAAAAGTCATACTTGAACTACTGATGAAACATCAGAGGGAGCCTATGGTTATGTATAGAAAGTTCAATATCGAGGATTCTTTTGTCCAGATATGTGTTCAATAGGTCAAATCTGGACTACTCTCAATCTGATAAAACATCAGGAGTGTATGAGTATGTATATAAAATTAAAGTTTAAAGACTCTTTGGCCATAAATGTGCTTCAAAAATCATACTTGAACTACTTATGAAACATCAGAAGTAGTCTATGAGTATGCATAGACTGTTCAATATAGAGAATTCTTCATCCAGATATTTGTCCAATAGGTCAAATTTGGACCACTCTTAGTCTGATAAAACATAGGTGTATGAGTATGTATATAAAATTAAAGTTCAAAGACTCTTTGGCCATAAATATGGTTCAAAAAGTCATACTTGACCTACTAATGAAACATCACAAGTTAATGAGCATGCATAAAAAGTTAAAGTTTGAGAACTCTTTGGCCATAAATAAGTTCAATAGGTCATATACGGACTACTGGCTGGCTATAGAAATATAAAAAGGAGTGTATGCGTATGTATATAAAATTAAAGTTCAAAGACTCTTTGGCCATAAATATGTTCAAAAAGTCATACTTGAACTACTGATGAAACAGAGGGAGTCTATGAGTATGTATAGAAAGTTCAATATCGAGGATTCTTTTGTCCAGATATGTGTTCAATAGGTCAAATTTGGACTACTCTCAATCTGATAAAACATCAGGAGTGTATGAGTATGTATATAAAATTAAAGTTCAAAGACTCTTTGGCCATAAATATGTTCACAAAGTCATACTTGAACTACTGATGAAACATCAGAAGGAGTCTATGAGTATGTATAGAAAGTTCAATATCGAGGATTCTTCATCCAGATAGGTGTTCAGTAAGTCAATTTTGGACTACTCTCAATCTGATAAAACATCAGAAGGAGTGCTTGAGTATGTATATAAAATTAAAGTTCAAAGACTCTTTGGCCATAAACATGTTCAAAAAGTGATACTTGAACTACTAATGAAACATCAAGACTCAATGAGCACGCATAAAAAGTTAAAGTTTGTGAACTCTTTGGCCATAAATAAGTTCAATATGTCATATACGGACTACTGTCTAGCTAATGAAATATAAAAAGGAGTGTATGAGTATGTATATAAAATTAAAGTTCAAAGACTCTTTGGCCATAAATATGTTCAAAAAGTCATACTTGAACTACTGATGAAACATCAGAAGGAGTCTATGAGTATGTATAGAAAGTTCAATATCGAGGATTCTTCATCCAGATATTTGTCCAATAGGTCAAATTATGACCACTCTCAGTCTGATAAAACATAGGTGTATGAGTAAGTATACAAAATTAAAGTTCAAAGATTCTTTGGCCATAAATATTGTTCAAAAACTCATACTTGATCTATTAATGAAACATTAAGAGTCAATGAGCATGCATAAAAAATTACAGTTTGAGAACTCTTTGGCCATAAATAAGTTCAAAAAGTCATACTTGAACTACTGATGAAACATCAGAGGGAGTCTATGAGTATGCATAGAAAGTTCAATATCGAGGATTCTTTTGTCCAGATATGTGTTCAATAGGTCAAATTTGGACTACTCTCAATCTGATAAAACATCAGAAGGAGTGTATGAATATGTATGTAAAATTAAAGTTTAAAGACTCTTTGGCCATAAATGTGCTTCAAAAAGTCATATTTGAACTACTTATGAAACATCAGGAGTCTATGAGTATGTATAGACTGTTCAATATCGAGAATTCTCCATCCAGATATTTGTCCAATAGGTCAAATTTGGACCACTCTCAGTCTGATAAAACAAAGGTGTATGAGTTTGTATATAAAAATAAAGTTCAAAGACTCTTGGCCATAAATATGGTTCAAAAAGTCATACTTGAACTACTAATGAAACATCACGAGTTAATGAGCATGCATAAAAAGTTAAAGTTTGAGAACTGTTTGGCCATAAATAAGTTCAATATGTCATATACGGACTGCTGTCTAGCTAATGAAATATAAAAAGGAGTGTATGAGTATGTATATAAAATTAAAGTTCAAAGACTCTTGGCCATAAATATGTTCAAAAAGTCATACTTGAACTACTAATGAAACATCAAGAGTCAATGAGCATGCATAAAAAATTACAGTTTGAGAACTCTTTGGCCATAAATATGTCCAAAAAGTCATACTTGAACTACTGATGAAACATCAGAGGGAGCCTATGGTTATGTATAGAAAGTTCAATATCGAGGATTCTTTTGTCCAGATATGTGTTCAATAGGTCAAATCTGGACTACTCTCAATCTGATAAAACATCAGGAGTGTATGAGTATGTATATAAAATTAAAGTTTAAAGACTCTTTGGCCATAAATGTGCTTCAAAAAGTCATACTTGAACTACTTATGAAATATCAGAAGTAGTCTATGAGTATGTATAGACTGTTCAATATAGAGAATTCTTCATCCAGATATTTGTCCAATAGGTCAAATTTGGACCACTCTTAGTCTGATAAAACATAGGTGTATGAGTATGTATATAAAATTAAAGTTCAAAGACTCTTTGGCCATAAATATGGTTCAAAAAGTCATACTTGAACTACTAATGAAACATCACAAGTTAATGAGCATGCATAAAAAGTTAAAGTTTGAGAACTCTTTGGCCATAAATAAGTTCAACAGGTCATATACGGACTACTGGCTGGCTATAGAAATATAAAAAGGAGTGTATGCGTATGTATATAAAATTAAAGTTCAAAGACTCTTTGGCCATAAATATGTTCAAAAAGTCATACTTGAACTACTGATGAAACAGAGGGAGTCTATGAGTATGTATAGAAAGTTCAATATCGAGGATTCTTTTGTCCAGATATGTGTTCAATAGGTCAAATTTGGACTACTCTCAATCTGATAAAACATCAGGAGTGTATGAGTATGTATATAAAATTAAAGTTCAAAGACTCTTTGGCCATAAATATGTTCACAAAGTCATACTTGAACTACTGATGAAACATCAGAAGGAGTCTATGAGTATGTATAGAAAGTTCAATATCGAGGATTCTTCATCCAGATAGGTGTTCAGTAGGTCAATTTTGGACTACTCTCAATCTGATAAAACATCAGAAGGAGTGCTTGAGTATGTATATAAAATTAAAGTTCAAAGACTCTTTGGCCATAAACATGTTCAAAAAGTGATACTTGAACTACTAATGAAACATCAAGACTCAATGAGCACGCATAAAAAGTTAAAGTTTGTGAACTCTTTGGCCATAAATAAGTTCAATATGTCATATACGGACTACTATCTAGCTAATGAAATATAAAAAGGAGTGTATGAGTATGTATATAAAATTAAAGTTCAAAGACTCTTTGGCCATAAATATGTTCAAAAAGTCATACTTGAACTACTGATGAAACATCAGAAGGAGTCTATGGGTATGTATAGAAAGTTCAATATCGAGGATTCTTCATCCAGATATTTGTCCAATAGGTCAAATTATGACCACTCTCAGTCTGATAAAACATAGGTGTATGAGTAAGTATACAAAATTAAAGTTCAAAGATTCTTTGGCCATAAATATTGTTCAAAAACTCATACTTGATCTATTAATGAAACATTAAGAGTCAATGAGCATGCATAAAAAATTACAGTTTGAGAACTCTTTGGCCATAAATAAGTTCAAAAAGTCATACTTGAACTACTGATGAAACATCAGAGGGAGTCTATGAGTATGCATAGAAAGTTCAATATCGAGGATTCTTTTGTCCAGATATGTGTTCAATAGGTCAAATTTGGACTACTCTCAATCTGATAAAACATCAGAAGGAGTGTATGAATATGTATGTAAAATTAAAGTTTAAAGACTCTTTGGCCATAAATGTGCTTCAAAAAGTCATATTTGAACTACTTATGAAACATCAGGAGTCTATGAGTATGTATAGACTGTTCAATATCGAGAATTCTTCATCCAGATATTTGTCCAATAGGTCAAATTTGGACCACTCTCAGTCTGATAAAACAAAGTTGTATGAGTTTGTATATAAAAATAAAGTTCAAAGACTCTTGGCCATAAATATGGTTCAAAAAGTCATACTTGAACTACTAATGAAACATCACGAATTAATGAACATGCATAAAAAGTTAAAGTTTGAGAACTGTTTGGCCATAAATAAGTTCAATATGTCATATACGGACTACTGTCTAGCTAATGAAATATAAAAAGGAGTGTATGAGTATGTATATAAAATTAAAGTTCAAAGACTCTTTGGCCATAAATATGTTCAAAAAGTCATACTTGAACTACTGATGAAACATCAGAAGGAGTCTATGAGTATGTATAGAAAGTTCAATATCGAGGATTCTTCATCCAGATATTTTTACAATAGGTCAAATTATGACCACTCTCAGTCTGATAAAACATAGGTGTATGAGTAAGTATACAAAATTAAAGTTCAAAGATTCTTTGGCCATAAATATTGTTCAAAAACTCATACTTGATCTATTAATGAAACATCACGAGTTAATGAGCATGCATAAAAAGTTAAAGTTTGAGAACTGTTTGGCCATAAATAAGTTCAATATGTCATATACGGACTGCTGTCTAGCTAATGAAATATAAAAAGGAGTGTATGAGTATGTATATAAAATTAAAGTTCAAAGACTCTTGGCCATAAATATGTTCAAAAAGTCATACTTGAACTACTAATGAAACATCAAGAGTCAATGAGCATGCATAAAAAATTACAGTTTGAGAACTCTTTGGCCATAAATATGTCCAAAAAGTCATACTTGAACTACTGATGAAACATCAGAGGGAGCCTATGGTTATGTATAGAAAGTTCAATATCGAGGATTCTTTTGTCCAGATATGTGTTCAATAGGTCAAATCTGGACTACTCTCAATCTGATAAAACATCAGGAGTGTATGAGTATGTATATAAAATTAAAGTTTAAAGACTCTTTGGCCATAAATGTGCTTCAAAAAGTCATACTTGAACTACTTATGAAATATCAGAAGTAGTCTATGAGTATGTATAGACTGTTCAATATAGAGAATTCTTCATCCAGATATTTGTCCAATA